>JABSTR010000780.1:0-13044 GCA_013339765.2 Haemaphysalis longicornis | reverse complement strand
GGATGGATGGGATGGAGATGGATGGAGGATGGATGGATGTGATGGATGGATGGAGGATGGATGGATGGATGGATGGATGATGGATGGATGGAGGGAGGATGATGGATGGATGGATGGATGGATGGGGATGGGGGGGATGGATGGATGGATGGATGGATGGATGGATGGATGGAGGATGGATGGATGGATGGATGGATGGACCATTTGGATGACTGGGATATATGGATGGATGGATGGATGATGGATGGATGGATGGATGGATGGATGGATGGATGGATGGATGGATGTGGCTGTACCCTTTAGATCGGGCGGTGGCTAGCGCCACCAAGCCGTAATACCTAATGAACCAAAAACTATATATTTTTTTTTCCTTAAAAAGTGAGTTTGAGGATTCGTACTTTGCAGTGAAGAGTTTAATTTTCACTCGTGCCTTGACTTTAGCCACCAATCAGATAACCTCCTTCTAGTTAAGTCTACCCGCTTAAAGTCTATTTTGCCCTCCCGGTCCCTAAACCCCAGTGCTTTGAAAAACTCTGCGCCATCATCCTGAACTATAGGGTGAAGCCCTTTACAGAACATTATCAAGTGTTCGGCAGTTTCTTCTTCCTCTCCACACGCACTGCATACTGTGTCTACCCCTTCGTATTTGGCCCGATATGTCTTGGTTCGCAGTACTCCCGTCCTGGCCTCAAACAGTAGAGAACTACCCCGAGTATTATCATAGATCCTTTCCTTGGCAATTTCCTGCTTAAAAGTTCGATAGATCTCTAGTGCGGACTTCTTAATCATGCCCATTCTCCACATGTCAGTCTCCGTTTCCTTCACTTTCTTCTTAACCGATAGTTCTTTTTGGTTTGGCCACCTGCTGTTTTCTAAGTATTTACCAGTCAACTTCCTGGTTCGCTTCCTCCATTTTGTATCGACATTCTTCATGTACAAGTAGCTGAAAACCTTCCTAGCCCAACGCTCTTCCCCCATTTCTCTCAATCGCTTCTCAAATTTTATCTTGCTGCTAGCTTCCCTGCCCTCAAATGATGTCCATCCCATATCACCTTGTACTCCCTGATTTGGTGTATTCCCGTGAGCTCCTAAAGCAAGCCTACCTATTCCACGTTGCTTAATTTCTAATCTTGCTTGAACTTCTGATCTCATGCACAAGACCGCATTGCCGAACGTCAGCCCAGGAACCATGACCCCTTTCCATATTCCTCTCACAACATCATACCTATTGTAATTCCACAGTGCCCTATTTTTCATGACTGCTGCATTCCTGTTACCTTTAGTCGTCACGTATATTTCGTGTTCCCTCAGATACTCGGTCCCATTGCTTATCCATACGCCCAGATATTTGTATTTATCTGTTATCTCTAGCGTGACCTCCTGTATTCTAAGCTCACTACCTTCGTTGTCATTGAAAATCATGACTGCTGATTTTTCCTTACTGAATCTAAAATCTAACCTATCTCCCTCATTACCGCAGATGTCCATCAATCTCTGCAAATCTTCCTTGTTGTTGGCCATTAGCACTATATCATCTGCGTACATTAATGCTGGTAGTGCCTGATCAATAAGTTTTCCTTGTTTGACTAAAGAGAGGTTGAAGCCCAGTCCACTTCCCTCTAATTTTGCCTCTAATCCTTGTAGGTACATCATGAATAATAAGGGTGACAGGGGGCACCCCTGCCTAAGCCCCCGTTTTACCTCTGCAGGCTTGGATACCTGTTTTTCCCACTTTATAACTACCTTGTTACCTTTATAGATACCCTTTAAAAGATTAGTGACTACATGTTCCACGCCTAGTGTGTCCAGTATTCCCCACAATTCCTCTTGAACCACGCTATCGTACGCTCCCTTGATATCCAAAAATGCTAGCCACAGGGGCCTGTGTTCCTTTTCTGCTATTTCGATGCACTGCGTCAGTGAGAACAGATTGTCTTCCAACCTCCTGTGTTTCCGAAACCCATTCTGCAGTTCCCCCAGCACCCCCTCATCCTCTATCCACTGCCTGCAGTCTTTCCTTTATAATCTGCATCGCCAGCCTGTAGACCACTGATGTCACTGTTATAGGACGGTAGTTGTTTATGTCAGCTTTGTCCCCCTTTCCTTTATAGATCATGCTCATCCTGCTAAGTTTCCATCCATCGGGAACTTCACCATCGATTATTATTTTGCTCACTGCCTCTCTCAAAGCCTGCTTAGACTTCGGACCTAATGTCTTTATCAGCCTAATTGGAATGCCATCTGGGCCTGTTGATGTACTACTAGGAACCCTTTTCTCAGCCCTTTCCCACTCTTGTTGTGAAAATGGAGCCATTGCACCACTTGATTCGTCCTTGTCTATTGTGGTGCATAAAGTACTTCTTTGTTGAAATTTTTCTGTCACCCTTGTTCTTATATATTCAATAGCTTCGTCCCCTTCTAGCCTAGCACCTTGGGCTGTAGTTATAAACTCTGCTCTAGGCTCGTCTCATTTCTTAGGGAGTTTAGATGGTTCCAAAATTTCGCAGCTGCCTTTCTATCTTTTTTATGTACTTCTGCCAGCCACTGAGCTCCCTTCCTTCTAATCTTTTCATTGATCAGAAGGGATGCATCCCTTCTACAGCTTAGAAAGGTTGCCCATTTTCTTTCAACATCATCTGTCGGTTCACCCCGCTGCTTAGCATGTCTGTGTTCCCTAGAGGCTTCCTGACGTTTTGCTATGGCTCTCTTAACTTCCTCATCCCACCAACTTTTGGGTTTGTGTCTTCTTTTCCGGGGTGACTTGTCACGCGTCTTAGCAAGCTCTAGCTCAAAGAGTCTAATTAGATTCGTGTATGTCCACACTGTCTTATTATCCTCCGTGATTACTTTCTCAATTTGTTTAGTGGCTATTTCAATTTGCCTTTCTGATAAAAATTTTCCTGTAGTTGCTCATCTTGTCTCCTTCCCACTTTCACTGCTCTTCCAAAACTTAGCTTGATACGTTTGTGATCAGCTACCCAGACTTCTGGAGCCACCTTCATCTATGTGCATTCCCCTGAGCTTATCATACATCCTATGTGACATCAGTGCATAATCTATCGTCGACTGCAGCCTTCCTACCTCCCATGTTATTTGCCCTTCACACTTCTCGGTACTGTTGCAAATGATCAAATCAAGCCTTTCACACATATCCATGATCATTTTGCCTGTCGGGTCGGTATACCCATCTATATCTTCTATGTGCGCATTCATGTCTCCTAGTATAATTATCTCGCACTCTCTTCCTAACTCCTGAATGTCCTTTGATATACACTCTACCATTGCCTGGTTTTCCTCTCTGGCCTTTGCTCCCGTCCACAAGTACACGAAACCAAGGAGTGTCATTTGACCTGCCACTTTCCCTTTTAGCCATAAATGTTCCTTGCACTCCTGCTTGACCCTTTGCCAGTCTGTACTTTTATGAATGAATGCCCCAATACCACCCCCCTTTCTGCTGCCTTCTGTTCTATTACAATATTCCCACGCGTAGTCCGGATTGTTCGGAGGTTGTTCCATGTCCCTGAGATGTGTTTCTACAAAACCGTATACCATCGGCCTCTCTTCCCTTAGCTGTTCTTCTATCTCTTCCCACTTCAGCCTGTTCCTACCACCCTGCATGTTAATATACCCTATGTCTGAATTGGCTCGGCGCTCGTGGCTACGTCTATTTATGCCCCGGACTCTACCTATCTTAGATACTTGGTGCCACTTTGGAATCGTATCTGTCCATACCACCTGTCGAAGAGTCTCCCTGGTTGTTTTCCTCGTTACTAGCTATCCTGCACCCCGAAGGGCTCGCTTGCCCCCCCAAAAAGCTACTGCGCGTCCTGCAAGTCGCCAACCCACCTCATGACCTAGCCCGCCCATCGAAGTGAATTCTGTCTCGTTGAAAACCACCCCACCTATGCACCTCTCTGTTTATTTCCACCACCTCAAAGCCTTTCTCTCGACTCATCCGCCATATCTCTTGGTTTGCGTTGACAACCGCTCTTTGCAGGTTGCTATCACGCACCGGTACCTCCGGTATCGTGCATATCACTACCTGTACCTTAGGAGAAGTGGCGCGCATGTCATCGACGCCTTTCGCCAGTGTGGTGCTAGTCCTGCTGTATCTTCATTTAAGACATCGTTTAAACCACCTGAAATTATGCACGAGGTTTCGTTATCAGCTGTAGTTTTGAGTTTTGCGCTCGCTTGCCTCATGACTGCTTCAAGCTTGCGTCCTGGGAACGCCCCTACTGCAACCCTCTTGTCACCTCTTACCCTCTCTGATGGCTTCTGTGCATCGATTTAAATTCGAGTCCCAGCAATTATCACATGCTGTGACTTTTCAGCTGGAGCGTCCTGCACCTGGGGGCTACTTGCACCTGTGACGCCGGCTGCTTTGTCCCCTCCCAGCCCCACCACTACCTCGCTTAAGCTGGGCCTTACGACAGTTGAACCGGCTAAACCTGTTTTTTCCAATTTGCTTGCTCTTTTTCTCCGCGTTCTGGTTGCCGGTTCCCTACTGTTCTCTCCATAGGCGCTCCTTTGTTCAGCTCGCTAGTGCTTCTCGGTGACTTCAGCCTTCTCTATCCCTCGTTTTCTTGCTCTGTGGCCACAGCTCTCGAGTATCGTTCTCAGCATTCACTTGGGCACCATCTTTCTCCATTTTTTCCTCGACTCACATTGCCTAGACTTCGGGCAGCCTCTTTCCATCATTCTACCTTGGGTCTGCTTTCAACCACTCACATCTGACACTTTACAGTCTTTTTAGCCATGTCTTCGACACCATTGTCCCCATACTCGATAATACTAACTCGAGCGTGCACTACGAAAAAAAGAAGTCTAAGCTACTACAAAAATTTGCGTGTCAATGTACGCGCGCTCCCCACGGGTGGCAAAGAAAAAACAACAAAAAAATTCAAACAACACATTCGCAAAAATAATACTGTGACTGGCCCCCGAAAAAACCGTACATAAATAAGTGCTACAAAGATTCAACCGCTGCCTTATAATTATAAAGACAAGCTCAAAAACATGCAAAAACAACTTATCTGCGCAGTCGATCCGGAGCGCTCGAAAAACAGGTCCATCCACCGTGACAGCCCGATGATGATGATGATGATGATGATTAAAGGCCTCCCCTTTGAATCGGGGTGACGGCATGCGCCATCTAGCCTACCTTAATAGTTCGAGTTTAAATTCTGTCCCTCAACTCGGATGTCTTTTTAATTTTGCCCAGCCGCTACTCTTGGCTGGGATGTTATTTTATCGACTTCTCTGCTTTTCCTCCACCAATACTCCAGCCGCTGCTTAGTAATACCTACTGCTGACCAGTTAATGCTTCCATCAACCGCGAAGCCCAGCGCCTCAGGAAGTGTGACCTTCCCCCCATTTCTATCCGGCTGAATCTTTTGGCATTCCATGACTATGTGGTCGATTGTTTCTTTATTTATGCCACATCCAACACATGTCTCATCCTGTGACGAATATTTGCTCCTGTAAGTTAGA
This sequence comes from Haemaphysalis longicornis, assembly GCA_013339765.2. NCBI lineage: Eukaryota > Metazoa > Arthropoda > Arachnida > Ixodida > Ixodidae > Haemaphysalis > Haemaphysalis longicornis. The sequence continues at coordinate 7,551 of JABSTR010000780.1, read as the reverse complement.
GTTCTCAAGCAGCCAGCCCGCGCCTCAAAGAGCAACGCACTACCTTTATTGTTGTCATAAAAGTTCTCTTTCCGGATCTCTTGTTTGCTTGCCTTGTAGATTCCCAGCGATCCCTTCTTTTCCATCCTCTCTTTCCACATGAGCGTCTCTGTTTCCCTCACTTGCTTTTTAACTGGCCCCCTTTGCTTATTTGCCGCGGTCAAGTTATATTTAGTCGCCAGCTTTCGCGTCCTCTTCCGCCATTGGGTGTCCACACTTTTCAGGTACAGGTATCTGTGCACTCTGGCTGCCCAGTTCTTCTCATCTAAATGTCTAAGTCGCTCCTCAAACCGTATTTTACTTTGTGCTTCCCTCGCCTCAAATGAAGCCCAACCCATATCGCCTTGTACAGCCTCGTTTGTAGTCTTACTGTGAGCTCCCAGAGCTAACCTGCCGACTGCCTTTTGGTTAACCTCCAGCCCCGACAGGATATCTGACTTTAAGCATAATACGGCATTAGAGAACGTGAGCGCCGGCACCATTACCCCTTTCCAGATGCCTCGTACTACCTCGTACTTATTGTGTCCCCAAAGTGCTCTATGTTTCATTACTGCTGCATTTCGTCTCCCTTTCAGTTTGAGGTGTTCTTCATGAGCATTCAGGTAGCCTTTTCCTTCATTAAGCCAGATCCCCAAGTATTTGTACTTATTTACTAATGGTATGGCTTCCTGTTGTATCCTTATTGGTGCTACATGAGCTTCCTCGTTGAACACCATGACTCCAGATTTCTGTGGGTTAAAATGTAGGCCTAGGTACGTTGCCTCATCACCACAAATGTCAGCCAGTTTTTGAAGTTCTTCCGCATTATCCGCCAGCAGCACTATATCGTCTGCGTACATCAATCCCGGAATCCGTTGCTCCACTAACACTCCATTGCTTCGGTGTGACAAATCAAAGCCCAATCCACTCTCCTCTAGTCGTCTTTCCATTCCTCTAATGTACAGTGTGAACAGCAATGGCGAAAGAGGGCACCCCTGTTTTAAACCTCTTCGAATGTACACGGGCTCTGTGTATGTACGCCCTTCCCATGTAATGTGTGCCTTGTTATCCTCATATATTGCCCTTAGCAGCCCTACAAATTCCGACCCAATCCCCTCCTCTTCCAGTATATGCCACAGCAATCCCCTGTCCACGTTGTCATAGGCACCCTTTATGTCCAGAAACAGTAGCCATGTTGGTCTGCCCTGTGCTGCCGAAATTTCGATGGTCTGGGTTATGACGAAAAGATTGTCTTCCAAGCGTCGACCCGGCCTAAATCCATTTTGCAGTTCCCCTAAAATACCGTTACTTTCAACCCACTTCAACAACTCGGCTTTGATGGCTTGTATAGCTAATCTATAGAGCACTGACGTGACTGTAATCGGCCTGTAAGAGCTCGCCTTGTCCCTTTCTCCCTTGCCTTTGTAGATCAAACTCATTCTACTTTCGCGCCAGTGCGCAGGAATCCTCTTGGATTTTATAGCGCGCTCGATGGCTCCATACAAGTGCGCCTGTCCCGCTGGTCCCAAATGGTTGATAATCTCTATCGGGATTCCATCCGGTCCTGTTGCCGTACTTTTGGGAACACTGTGTTCTGCCTTTTTCCAGTCCAAAAATTCGATATTAAATTTTTCATCTGCCACTCTTTTATTTGCCACCTGTGTCCAGTTAGCCGACCTCTCGCGTGCTTGGCCGAAAGTATTTCCTATGACTCCATGTAGGTATTCTAATGCGCTGTCCCCCAGGAGAACGTTACCGTCCCCGTCCTGTATCTGAGTCTGCATCTCTTTAGTCGTCGTTCCCAATGCTTTTAAATGGTTCCAGAAGTTTTCGGGGGGCGCTCTTATCCTTCTTACGTATGTCTGATACCCATTTCTCACTCGCAGCTTTAATCTTCGCTTGTACTAGTTTCTGCACCTCAAATTTCTTTTCTCGGTACCGGCTCCACCGTAACTGCACCTCATCATCCTGATATCCCATTTGCTTTGCTTTTCTGTGCAGTCTAGAGGCCCGTCGTCGCTCTTCAATAGCCAGTTTAATTTCCTTGTCCCACCAGCTTCGTGGTTTCCGTTTACCCCTCCAGCGGTTTTTTTTCCTTACTTTGTTTATTTCCTTTTGTATACAACTAACAACCTCGTCATATTCCCACACCTTTGTTGGCTGTGCTTCTAATTCTCTTTCGATGCTATTGACGATGTCTGCTATCTGCTTTTCGCTTACTTTCGGGAGCCCAACCTCCTGTGTTTTCTTCCTAGCCCCCCCACTGTCAAATTTCAGGATTATACGCCTGTGGTCGCTGCCCAGACTGTTTTCTCCTTCTTCATCTATCGTCATTTGGTTCAACCGCTCGTACGTGTGCTCTGAGACCAGGCCGTAGTCTATGCAAGACTGTCTACTGCCGCTTTGCCACGTTATCTGCCCGTCGCATTTATGTTCCCGGTTAACTATTACCAGTTGCTGTTCTTCACACATATCGATAACCATTGCACCGTTATAGTCTGTATATCCATCTAGATCCTCAATGTGGGCATTTAAATCTCCTACTAATATCACCTCGCCAGATTCTTTAAATTTTTTTATGTCCTTCCTGAGGCAGTCCACCCACTCTTTATTTTGTTCTCTGGCGTCATTCCCTGTCCACAGATAGGCCACTCCCAACCGTGTCTTTTTTCCCCCCACCGTTCCACTAACCCATAAGTGCTCCTTACAGCCCTGATTTTCCCTCTGCCAATTCCCTCCTCGCCTAATCAACATGCCCACGCCTCCACCTTTCCTTTCTCCCGCTGCCCTGTTGCACCCCACCCATACGTAATCATCCATCACTGGTGGCTCCTCCATATCTCTCAGGTGGGTTTCTGTCAGGGCGTACACGTCAATTTCTTCTTTCTCGAGTTGGGTTTGTATCTCCATCCATTTTTCCTGCTTGCGGCCGCCTTGCATGTTTATATAACTAATTTTAATCCCCCGGTTTATTTTCCTTTTCTTTCCTTTGTGTTTCCGCCGCCGTGCATCATTGCCCCCTCCTTCCTGCATTTCACCACCCCCTCCACTCAGTCCGCCTTCTTCTTGAACGTTTGGCCTCCCCCCAAAAAGCCACCGCGCGGGCTGCCAATCGGTGCCCTACATGCTCAGCTAGACGGTTACTGAAGTGTATGCCGTCAGACACAAACGCCCTGTTGCGGCCTGCACGGACCAGGTTTCGGTTCAGGTGGACCACTTCGAACTTCATCGTTTTACCCAGAGTCCAAAGCTCCCTGTTTGCCGTAACCACCCGCCCTTCTACGTGGACTCCCTGTTTCTGCACCTCCGGCACCGTGCAGACAGCAATCTGCACATCCTCCGAGGTCGCCCTCAGCTCAGTGATCCTGAGCTGAGGGCGACCGGCGCAGTATGTGAAGCCTCACATACTGCGCCGCCACCCCTCGGGTGAATTCTATACTAAACCGCCACTTCAACATACTTAAACGAGTAGTCGCCTCTCTGCAGTTTTTCAGACTCCGCCCAAGGTGGTTTACCGAAGAAATAAAAACCTGAGGGACTTATTGGTCAGGGCGAAAACACACAAATCCGACCACCATCAGGGCTGTAGACCGGCGCGGGAAACCTCGCTGCAGGGTGTGCACACACATGGTGACCACAGATACGGCCGAGCCTCCTGTTCAGACTATGTGTACAAAATTAAAGACGACCTTAACTGTGACTCGTCAATGTGGTATACAAAATTCGCTGTGAGGTGTGCAAACAGGAATATATTGGACACACGGAAACCGCGTTCCGTTTGCGTTTCAACAACAACCAGGGCACACGTAAAGGGCCTCCTCAATTTGCCGTTCTCCAAACAGCACTTGCAGCGCCTAGATGAAGTTCTGACGTGTCTCGCAGCTGCTGGCCTTCAGCTCCACACCAAGAAGTGCCACTTTGCTAGCAAAAGTATTAAAGTACTCGGACATCTCGTCAGCAAAATGGAATCCAGCCTGATCCCGACAAGATGACCGCATTCTTCACTTCCCGGTGCCTCAACGCGTCAAAAGCTCCGAAGCTTACTTGGCCTTGCGTCGTACTTCCGGCGCTTTATACGAGACTTCGCCACCATTGCTGCACCACTTCACCAACTCCTTTCTTCGGGAGCGTCATACGTATGGTCGGACGAATGCCAAATGGCTTTTGACACCTTGAAACGTGCCCTCACGTCTGAGCCAGTGCTTTGTCATTTCGATAACGCCGCACCCACTCTCCTCCATACTGATGCCAGCGGACACGGACTCGGCGCTGTACTTTTGCAAGCGAACAGAGCGTTATGACGAACGTGTGATCGCATACGCTAGTCGCACCCTCGCAGCAGCAGAGAAAAACTACTCCATCACCGAGCAGGAGTGTCTCGCCGTTGTCTGGGCCATCCAGAAGTTTCGACCATATCTTCACGGCCGCCACTTTACCGTCGTCACTGACCACCACGCTTTGTGCTGGTTGTCGACGTTGAAGAATTTGTCTGGACGTCTCGGTCGCTGGATACTTCGTCTCTAAGAATACGAGTTTGACGTTATCTACAAATCCGGCAAGTACACCAACGATGCCGATGCCCTTAGCCACTGTTCTTTACAATCGTCATCAGGCACTCCTGGCCTGTCGCCAACTGTGAGTGAACCCATCAAAGTGTCTCCGTGAGTTTATTCACTCGCTGCTGTCGATTTTCTTTCTACCTTCGGCAACGAGACGTTTGCATCCCACCAACGCAGCGACACTTACTGTCGCTCTATAATGCAGCGCCTTCAATGCTTCTCTCGTCCTCCCAACGCCCGCGCCCATCGACAGCTGCGGAACTTGAAGACTGAAAACTCAATCCTTTACCGCTTTGTCTTCCCCACTCTAAGGACAGCGCTGGGTTCCTGGTGCTCCTCTATTCCCCAAGGGCGCAGATTTTGGAGGCGTTTCGCGATGACCCCAAGGCTGGTCATCTCGGTTTTCAAAAAACCTATGACGCCATCCGCAGTCGTTTTGCCTGGCCTGACCTTTCAACTGCGTAGCGCGATATGTTGCGTCATGCTCGCTATGCCAACGCCGCAAGCGACCCACTTCCTCCCGGCCGGTCTTCTACAACCTCTTCCGTGTCCTGACGCTCCCTTCGATGTCATTGGCATTGACCTCTACGGACCGCTACCAATATGAGCTAGCGGCAAGCGCTGGATTGTAACAGCAGTTGACCACTTAACAAGGTACGCCGAAACAGCTGCACTTCCTTCAGGATCAGCAGAGGACATTGCCACATTTTTTTCTGGAGGCAATCTTTCTAAGACATGGTGCACCACGCATCTTATTGAGCGATCGCGGCAAGGCGTTTCTCTCGAAACTACTCGAACAAGTCCTTCACGCATGTAATACGATTATAAGACGACATCCAGCTACCATCCCTAGACTAACGGCCTCACAGAGCGCTTCCATCGAACTTTGACCGACATGATATCTATGTATATCAACGCCGACCACACCAACTGGAATACCATCCTGCCATTCGTGACTTTTGCGTACAATACCGCTACGCAGCGCACCACGGCTTTTCCCCATTCTTTCTCGTCCAAGGCCGTCAACCAACATCTCCGCTCGACATCTTCGTTTTTTACGTCCCCTGTGAACTCGTCATCGTCATCGAGGGAGCACTTAATCTCTCACCTGGCCGATTGTCGCCGATGTGCACACCTCAATACACAGGCAAGCCAACAAGAGCGGAAGACTCGCTACGATGGCGATCCACCGCGTAGTTCACTTCAATACTGGAGACGAAGTTACTGTTGTGGACCCCAATGTGGGTTCCCGGCCTGTGTGATAAGTTTCACTCACGTTTCATCGGCCCCTACGCTATAGTTGAGCAGACGTCTCCTGTTAACTATCGAGTAACCTCTGTTGTCATGCCTTCCGACGGCCGTTTTCCGTGGTACGGAGGTTGTTCACGTGTCGCGCTTAAAACCATTCGTGCGCTGTACACAAACCGTCATAAACAGCGGCCTAATTGGCCGCTTCCGCGCGAGAGGGAATTAGTGTAAGCACAATATTGATAACGTTTGACCTTCTTCTTCTTCATTCTGTATATAATCATCATCATCACGAAGAACGTCGTCTTCGTTCGAAGTGTTGATCAGGCGATTTGGCCTAATCAACGCCGTCGAGACTCCAACGCTGCTACTGTCTTACATATTTATATATATAAATATATATATAGCTATATATAATATATATATATCTTATATATATATATAGAGTTTTATATATATATATAATATATATATAATATATATAGATATATATATTATATATATATATATCTATATATATATATATATTACAGTCAAGTAGATCCTCCGTGAGCGGTCACAACGTGGTTTTTATCATCCTAGAGTCTTGCCTTCATTTGTATTGAGGGTACAGTTTGTTGGTGCACAGCTTGTACAATCTTGAATCAGAGGGAAAGAGAGAGAAAGAGAAAAAAACGAAAGTAAAAAGAAGAAAGAAGAATATAATGTGGACTCCCCGGCGCTTCCTTTCACTTTCCTTCCCCTTCCAATTCCCCTTCTCTCCCTTTTCTCCTTTCGCCTTTAGGATGTCTGCGGTCTGGGTATCCTCTTTTCATTAACGCATTGGTCCCGACCAGACGGCGCCTCCTGGCTCTGGCGGTCGGTGTACGGGAAAAAAGAGCTTTTTTAAGATTTAAGCCTTTAACTACTCAGCGCCCCGTCGACATCTCGTCGTAGAAAGAGGGGCGCCGCGTATTACCGCAGAGGCTGGCAATGGGTGCAATGGCAATTCTCGCCTACTTCTGGATTACGCGTAGAGTAGGGGCCTCCCGACGTTGCACAGGGTTGCTGTTGGGCATGTCATGTTTGGCGCAATTGATTGGATAGTGAGGAAAAAACAGAAAAGACGACAGCTGTATTTAGGAGAGTAGTTACCTTGAATTGTTTTAGTTCCAGTGCCCTTCACAGCTACAGGCCGTGCACTCAGTTATTTTTTTTCATTTTTGCCGTTATGTTTTCTAATTACCTAGACAGTTACCCTCTCTCGTGAAGGAGGGACGCCGGGCGCGCTGAAATGCGTATGCGTCGAAGGAACGCAGCGCGGCGCACGCCTCCGAGTATATTGCAGGCAGATCAGCGCCTATAGCGTGGGAATCGCCGGCGTGACGCGACAAAACGAACACGCACGTCAAAGTGTATTATGCCTTGAGTTGGCCCAAAAACACGCATCTAGTCATGTTCCACAGCACACGCTCCATGATTCATGTTTGCACCAGTCATCATATACCTATCTTATGGTATCATTGCTATCTATGACGTAATCTATCTATTTTGCATAAGGATAGCTATTTGGTCATGGTGAATCCTATCTATCTATCTATCTATCTATCTATCTATCTATCTATCTATCTATCTTCTATCTATCTATCTATCTATCTATCTATCTGTCTGGCTGTCTATCTATCTATCTACCTATCTATCTATCTATCTATCTATCTATCTATCTATCTATCTATCTATCTATCTA
>JABSTR010000779.1:0-40033 GCA_013339765.2 Haemaphysalis longicornis | reverse complement strand
CTCCAAAGCAAAAAACGTTCTCCCTAAGGCACGTTCTTAGTGGGTGTATGTGACTCTCCGATAAAAAAAATTAACACTACAGAATTTTTGTACAAACATGGGCTGACTGAGTTTTGTGGTTTGAGAAAAGTTAACATGCATCAAACTCTTTACGCCGCGTCTTTCACGCACTTTTCACTAGACTGTACACCTGGTCCCTGCATCAGTAGGCGAAAGCCGAGGCTGCACAGGTGGGTCCTTCGGGCCACCATTCGTCGGTTGAAGTGGAAATCTTTATGTTACGTGGAACAGCACTCTTTGATTCGGGTCTTATAATGCAGGCTTTGCTGACTAATGTGGGTTACGGAATGGTAGCTTCAGGCGGACGTTTCTCGCAGTATCGTGTATGCAAAGTCATTTCGGTCAATGGCAACAGTTGCGCACTCAGGGCGTCGAACGACGAAATAATGCGGCACCCTTGTTTCTTGCGTTCAAACTTTGTACAGCAAACATCCCACACATTGTGAACGAAAATAAATAAAGAAAAAACGACGAACAATGAACGTGTGCTCATTGCCTGTGAAGTTTTTTCATTACCGACGTGAAATCACTTTGCTCTTTGCAACCGCTCTCCTGTAAACTACAACTATTGCTTATTTACAACAGCACTGTGTAGAAGACTCGGTTTACGTAGGAAGCCTCAGCTCATTACGACGACACCAAGCAGTCCGTATGACGGAGTCAGTGCGAATGCATTAGCGCCCAGCTGCCGAATGGGTACACAGCTATAGTGGCCGCCACCATAGCGCATCGAATCTGTAGCGACTGATGCGCCTAAAGGTGGGACATCGGCGTAATTGGGAAGCTTGGTGCGTTCAGAAATCGTGTGGCCTTTTATTATCACCATCCCTGTTTTTTTACGTCTTTTACAGAGAAGCTGCTATCCTCGAGTTTTTCGAAGTCGCTACGTGAGCGAGAACCCCACAACAGTACTGCGTACCCACAGAGGAGCACATACCTTCAGAAGTGTATAAGCAAACGCTTTCCATCATTTTGCAGACATCAGGTTTAACGTTACGTTCTGAATGTTGAGGATTGTCAAGGCCGCAGTTCCAGACACCGTCAGAGTTAGTTTCCTTGAATTGGATAACAGTTTTCAAGGGCTTGCATTGGTCTCCACTCTCCGCTTCTAGATCTAACGACGTTAACAGGTGCCCGTAGCTTGACGTACAGCGACGCTGATGTAGCTTGTACTGACAATGGAATAGTGGGTTAGTTGGCAATACATCTTTAACACTAGGCGTTACGGCACATAAGAAAAGACCAGTCAAAGAAAGGGAGGACAGCGTTTTCTCCAGTTTTTTTTTGTATTGTTCCCTTGTCTTTGTGCGCTGTAACACGTCACTTCAAAAATGCTTGTAATCGCCAATGGTAGATAGTGAAGTAGGCCCAGCGTTACGCTTCGAGTTCTATGTCAATACGTAGGTCAGGACAAGGATATCCGAGATAGCATACCATACAACCTTGGAGCTCATTAAAATGATTCTCGTTGTAAACCAGCAGTTTCACGTTCGGCTATGTCATGACGGAAAAAAAGATTAGGAGGGGCCATGACGTTACCCCTACTGAATCAAATCAAATCACGTTTATTTTTCCAAAGAAACACTTGGAAGGAGCCCCGAACAAAAAGTGGAGGCTAGTCCACTTGACAAGCGTTCGGGCTTCCCTTTCGAAGGCACAGCGAGAGTAAAAAATCAACAAGAAAACATACAGCAGAATCACGTGCACAGAGCAAGATAGCAGGCACACCAGCGGAATCAATTACACAGAGCGAAATGATAACTTATTCACAATAACAGTGCCATACAAATGAGAAGAAAACATTTCATCAACATAGGAATAAATAAATTTAAAATTTCTCTCAAGATATCATTCAGCATGTACAAAAAATGTGCGCAGTTTTGCTCTACTAGTATTCTGATGACTAGTATGATGCCGGAAAATACATTTTTGGACATCGCCCCTTTTAACATCGATTCTTTTGAGCAAATCGTTTGGGTATAGTGTCCGCAGTTAAAAATACAAAAAAATGCCAAGCTCACGCGCACGCGTGACTCGAGCGCACGTTCAACAAGCTAAGCATACCCACTTAGGGAGATTGGCCAACATTGCCCACGGGAAAACTCCCGCGTTCGCCGTATCTTGGCAACATTTGCTCGGAACGAGAAAGACACGTCATAGCGTACTCGTGAGCGCATGCCTCGCACAAAAAAAAAAACCAGCCCAGGCTCCTCAAGCCGAACATACGCACTTCGGAAGATTGACCAACGTTGCCCAAAAAATGAGAAGCAAATATGCTGCAATCCTGTACATAAGCCGTCGTGATGGTCGTTAATGTTGCGTACAGCTTTGCTACCTTCAAGTCTTTAGCGTTGGGGGTGTGAGCTTCCTTGCATTTATGTGCGTGTGCTTTGCGCCCACACTCTACCTTCCCCGCCATCGCTCGTTCGACTCTCGTCTGATTCGCCTCCGCCTTGCGATTACTGGCTACCGGCTGGGCCGCAGCCGAGCGAGCGGCAGGGGACGTGGGTGGGCCGGCCTTCGGCGCCGTTGCTAGGACACCCGACGAGCGTGACCCTCAATGAGGCGCGAAAAAACCACGTGACTTCCTCCTCCCGGTCCGGAGCCTTCTCCCAGGCGCCGGTGACCGCCAAGGTCTCTCCCAAGCTTTTTATCCCGCCATGAGTTACGTAATGTAGCTCTGCACGTCAGGGGCTCAATGTAAGGGCGACCTGCCGTTAAGTATAACAAGGGTTATAGCAGATACATGCAGGGGTCTTTGGCTTCCGTCTGCCACTGGGATTTCCCCTTTCGTACGAGTCCCACTACTGACGCTGTGTTGCATGCCCACTGAGCAGCATGCACCCGCAGAGGTATTTTGGCCCACGCTTCCTGCAACGTTTTGCCGCTTCACGCCAGGCGCAAAAGCCCTGCATTAAGGCGGACACAGCACTTCAAGACATACGCAGAGAACGTAATGTACATTGCATGGGTCACACAAGAAAATGACAGCAGTGGCTATCCACGGCGACGTTAATGTTGAAATTGCGAAATCTGACAAGGAGATCTGCTTCTTGAGTTTCATCATGGATAACTTTGGGCTCTCGTGCTACACTGACCCCAACGAACAAACGAGGCCGTACAGATCGTGTGTGGATTTAGTGGCGGCCAAGTCGCCTCAGGCCCCATGAAAAGGCTGCTACGTTGGCTTAAAAGGGCAGCTGAAAGCGAAAAGAAAGTAATTAGAACCTTTTGGTGAGGCCTGTCAGATTGGCCAAAGGGGACTCCAGGACGGCCCTGAACTGAAAAAGTGTACTGATGTGGGCACACCTTTATGTGTACTTAAGGTTTCAAAAAGGGCCTTGCGCCATTAAAACCTAACCATCATCAAGGTTTCAAAAAGAAGCTCTTCTGCGTCTCTAATGGTCCCGTTCAATACCAGTTTTTGAAGCTTTAACGCCAAATAAGCTCCTGTTACGGCGGCAGTTGGAGGAACAATATTTATTCGCAATGCATAAATTAAGTATATTTGTCGTAGATCTCGTAATATGTAAAATATGTCCTGCCTGCTGAAACCTACGGTCACGGGGCGGGTATAGCTTTACCGCGGTGATTTGTCGGCCCGCCTTTCTTCCTTAATGCGGCAATTATAGACGAACCCAGGCTAGTGTTCCTCACTCAAACCCCACAGCGGAGAACTGAGAAAAGTGTTTCGCGGTTATTTAACATCTCCAGGTTTTTCTCCGAGACCATCCCAGCAAATAAAAAGCATGCGTTTTTGGGATTGAGTACCCCCACACTTTTTCACTGCTTAAACCAAGGCACTTGTTTTTGTCTCGTTGTAAAACTAGTCCGCGGTTGGTCACTGATCTCGAGGTAACTGGACCTTTTCGTAATATCCCTCATTTAACTGCGGTGGTGAGAAAGTTTGAAGCTATTCCATTCTGGATTCTAATACTATTTCAGCACGCAGCGATTGTCCACTTAATAGACTCTCCTCATTTTAACTTCAGTGTATCGCACGCGTCAGGAAATACAGTTTGCAGAAAGGACAAAAGCACCACTGGGAAGTCGGCATTGAAAACTGAATCGTTTCATTTGCTAGTTGCTAAATGTGATCGAATGGATGCACCATGGACTAAGAATGCCACTGTACTCGCCGCCCTTTTCACAGACGGTGTCGAATAACGCCCGAAGCCCCACCTTGATGCAATCAAAACCCAATAATTCAGAATCTACACTAATCGCGAGGGAAATAAAAACACAGGGTGGCGAGTTGGGCGAGTTGGTGTACTTGCATCTTGGGGAACAGCGCGAACTAACAGGGACACAATAAGAAAGAAGTGGACAGGACTAGGGCTGTTGTTGTCCCTGTTAGTTCGCGCTGTTCCCCAGATGCAAATAAACACAGTTTTAAATGCGGAGCATTTCTTAGGCTCGCCTGGTCCTCCGTCGTTGATGGCGGCGCATCTCCTCCTTACACCCACAGCTCCGCGATACTACACTATGTAAAAAAGAGATAGCTAGCGGCGCCGGTTTCGATCCCACGACCTCGTGGCCGCAACGGGAGGTACGCGGTGCTCTTCCCAATACGCTACAAATCCGGGACAGGAGCAAGTGCTACGAACGCGACTTATGTCCTTGACTCATTCAAACTACGACAAGAAACTACTGATACAACGAAAGCACGCGAAGCTGAACGTCAACGGAAACGACGAACTGAAAACTTTAGAGGGGGAAGCTGAATTTCCCGCGGGAAAGCTGTGGCGGGAAGCGTCCACGCGCCTTGCAGCTCAACCAGCCCCGTCCGCAGCGCCTCTGATGCTGATTGTGGCAGGATGCCCCTAGGGATTTGCCAACCAAAGAATCCATCACGAGATAGGTTCGCATTCAACCACCGTCGTCATCTTCCCGTAGGGGAACCGCCGAAGAAGAAGAAGAACGAGAAGACAAAGCTGCGAAGAGGAGGGCGTGTACATTGCTCTCAGCCGGTGCACCAATGTCAACAACCTTTACCTCACCAAAGCTAACGAAGTCTACCGATTCTACCACAGAGACAACATCGACAAGAACATGATGGACGAGTTTCGGCGCCTCGAGAACCACCGCCTACTCACCGTAACACAACAGCACTTGCGTGCCTTTGCCACCAGTGTGGACCCGGACCCGGAATTCCCTCTGGCGCTAGTAAAAACCAGATCAGTCAACGTAACGGCAACACAATGGAACCACACGGAACCGCCACGATGCTTCGCATCCTCATCAGGGTTCCCCACGGGAAGATGGTGTAATTTTTTTCACTTATTAATTCCTAAACAAAGACGTGGAAAAAAGACTTCATCACCGAGAGCCCGGTGGCAGCACATGCCAACATTTTTTTATCATTTATACTAGGAACCAATCGCGTATTATTAGCTGTCTCTGACAAACACAGGTGTACCATATTTATGCTGCTTCGCACTCTTTAGGCGCTGAAAGCACATAATTGCTTTGAGAGTGCAGACCATGCTCCAAGAACCTTAAGTCGCGACAGGAACGTCAATTGGCCCTCTATCGGAACGCCGCCTTGCCACACAACATCAGTCACTGATTCTCGGCCTCGCAATGGGACGTCACAGAACGAAAGCATCGGCCTTCCCGTCTTCCCCGGCCAGCCACCACTGCAGTCCTGAGGAGAACCGGGATCGCGCCCTATGCTTCTTCTGCCCTGTGTACGCTTTTGCAGAGAAATTTCATTGTCACCCCGCTATAAGTCACTCGTCCAACTTGCACTTTCGCAAGTGAGTGCCTCTTTCCCAGCTGAGCCTCCTCAATACAAAATGAAGCACTACTTGACTATAGGTAGCGCCAATGCTGTACTTGCCTGTGCGCCGGTACATAGCGATTTTTGCTGTTTTCTTCTCCCTTGTTTTTCTTTATCTCCTGTACCCTTTTATTCCTCCTCAAGAACCTCCGTCCTCTTTGCTGTCCTCTTCTTTGAGGCACAAATGCCCTGTGATACGTTCTCTTCATGTGTGTGTCACCACTGATGCTCATGTTTGATAGGCATACATGATTACAAACGTGTATTGTCACTGGACGTGTTGCAGACTTTGTTCCTCCAGAAATATTCGCAATACAGACCCCACGAAAGTTAAAAAATTCCAGTGGCTTAGCTCGGCTATGCCAGGGTATACGTAGCGTGAGCTAAGGTTCAGCTGGTTATTCTTAGGTTTCCTGGTTGTCTAGGATTAGCTTGATTATCATGCTTCTGCTACTTCAATGACACCACACGGTATACGCATGATGCGACCCATGTATATTTACTCAAGCGGCTCCGGCGCAGCGTCACAATCACCCCCAGAGCTAAGCTGGTTCACAGGCGCACGCCGGTGTTGCTGCAACGCACGAGCCATCGGTTCCACACCCGGCCACCCCTCGCATGATCATCCCTTAACGGGCCGCCACGTCCGGAACGGAGGTCGATGAAGACGCTGCGCGTGGGGTGTGTGAGAGACGCTGCAGCAAGCAACGGTTCTGTGCGCTGTGTGATATCACTGCTCTTCGCGCGCTGCGCAGCACGGCTCCCCAGGAGCCACGCGAAACTGCTCAACCTCGGCCCTGTAGTTCACGCTACAAAAGGCGGCAGATTACTGGCGGGCGGCAGAAGCCGCGTCTTTCTCCTGCCCCTCCAAAACCCCACAAAGCAGGGATCGTCTGTCCAACTTCAGCACACCATCCGCGGGCCCCGCGACGCCACCATCGCCACTTGACCATCATGCGCGCTGAGGCGTCACGTAAAGTCACGTGATGTGGAAATAGGAAAGGTAGCGGGTTTTTTGCTTCCTACTGCGTGTGAATTCCTCTTTACGTACATAACACCTTTTCCTATCTAACCGCAGGCGCGATTGTCACTGGCCCTCAATCTTGAACAATTGTACCCTATCTCATCCCTCCGCTTGCCGATGTACAGCACTCATTGATGGATTGTTAACGAGATCCCCTTTTTATCGGAATAACCATAGCAGGGATGCTAATGTATCTCTGCTGTACTGTAATTTTATCGTTGCTTTAGCGCCAGTCACAAAATAAATTTTGACGGTAACGGCTGCCAGCGGTTTTACGCTGCTTCGCGCCTTTTATCCCCCCGGCAAGATTCCAGTCTATCTCAGCCATTTTAATAGCCTTCCATTCCACTTAACTTGAATTGCGTTTAAACTACAGGGCTTCGCAAATTCTATCATTTTCTTCATATAAATCTGTATGGACAGAGTCACCTACCAACACAACGTGCCTAATCGTTTCTGTTTCCCTTTTGTTTCCGCACCGCACGGATGAGCAGTCATTTTGACTACGCTTCCACAGAAATTTATAGCCTCAAAATGCAAAACACTGCCTTTGGAGTTACCGTAGTAATTTTTTCAAGTACCAATGCCATCGGCACAGTATCGTCACCTGTTGCAGCTACAGCTGACCCTCCACCTCTACGTCCTCAATCAAGCTACCCCATTCTGCAGACAGCATTGTCTGAACTTGCCACTCTGCGAACTGGACTCCACCAGCTTCGTGAGGAGAACGCGCAGCTCAGGGCTGAACTTGCAGCATCCACACCCTGCAGCATCCAAGCTGGGTTCTCATACCACGCCCACCATGCAGCTTCCTCGACCTCAATCGCGTCCGAAAAAATGGCTGACCCCCTCTCTACTTGCATTATTGCGCC
Organism: Haemaphysalis longicornis; assembly: GCA_013339765.2. Taxonomy (NCBI): domain Eukaryota; kingdom Metazoa; phylum Arthropoda; class Arachnida; order Ixodida; family Ixodidae; genus Haemaphysalis; species Haemaphysalis longicornis. The sequence continues at coordinate 32,295 of JABSTR010000779.1, read as the reverse complement.
TGCAAAGTCGGCCCTCCGTAATCCTCTTTCCCCAATGCTTCAGCAACGAAAAAGCCGTAGTACTAGCGTCAAGCGTACCCCACCTCGCAAAAGCGACCAACACGAACGATATTACGGAGATTCTAAAATTTATTCCCGCTGACATCCAGCAAGAACGGCGCGGTCGAATGGATGACATGAACAAGCTTCGTACCTTCATAGAAAAATATGCTGAACAAACTCTGGCCATGATGAATTACCTCTAATTCCTACCCGGTCGACCAAATGAAGGCGATAAACCGCCTAGAAAGATAACCCTCTGTGCTACCCTTGGACAATGAAGTGTTCGCTTTCCGTTTTACAGTGAAACTGCCGTAGTTTCAATCAATCGGCTTCTATTCTGTCAAGTCGAGTATCACAAATTCTTCCTGTTCTTATTCTCCTTCAAGAAACCCCATACATGCCCAAATATAGAGGATATACCGGTTATTCAGAACCATCAATAAATCACCGTGGCAAGACCACATTACTCGCCATGCCTCTAGTGGTCGAACAAGCAGCTGTTTTGGTACGATCGGACCTAGGTTGCTGCAAGCTGTCCGTCCCAGGCCAATGCTCTAAGGATCGCGAGGTGGTTATCGAGCAGGTTCGCCTACCTGACGGGAAACCAATAATTGCAACATCCGTGTACTACCGTCCAGTCACCGGCTCCCAAAATCCATCAACTATAATTGGCTACACCAACTCATTTCGCAGTAGCCCCGCAGTCCCATTATCATCGGCGGCGACTTTAATGCGAAAAGTACTAAATGGGCATATGCCACTACCGATATCCGAGGTTCCTGCCTTGAAGCGGCCATTGACGACTGGGGGGAGGAAGTAATTAATTTTATCAATGCCAACAACCTTAACATCCCAAATGACTCAGGATAAGTTCCTACATTCGAAACGGTTAATGGGAAAAGTTGGATAGACCTCTCACTGGTATCCATAGAATTAGTGAGACAAATAAATAGATGGGAGGTTTTAGAAGAGCATAATAATAGCGATCACAAGTACATTGTAATAACCGCATTTAAAGCAGAAAAATATAAAGAACGAAGATTAACAAAGAAAGGGAAACTGAAGACACTTCGTGATCTGAAGGATGATCCATGGTACAAAATAACAGAGGAACCAAAATCAGCAGATGAGGTAAAATACCTAGTAGATAACTTTTATGCTAGATTCGAAGGTTTAGTCGACAAATACTCCAAAACGGTCACAGAGGATAAAGAACCAAAGCGATGGTGGAATGATGAACTAGAGGTGGAGCGTAAAAGGGTAAGGGCAATGAGGAGGAGATATCAGAAAGCAGATAACATACACAGAGCAGAGTACAAAAGGATATATTATAAAGCCCACAGGCAATACGATGAACATCTGAAAGACGAAAAAAAGAAAATTTGGGAAGAAGTCTGCGCAACCATGACGTCAAATCCATTCACACTGCCATATAAAATAGCCAGAAAGCAGATAAAAAAAAGGTAGTTCTGTCGAGCATCATTAAGCGAAATGGGGAACGGACACAATCAGTAGAAGAAACGGTTCAAGAACTAGTTAGCCATTTCTACAATGTAAAAAGATAGCCCAGAGGAGGCGGATCATTTCAACAGTACAGTAGATTTTACTGAGGATGCGAGTGACTGGATAACAGAAGAGGAGGTTAGGTATACCATATGGGCCCTGAGGAAAAATGTAGCACCGAGACCAGATGATATAAACACGGAGTTTCTACAGGGCATCTACGAGGTGATAAAGGACTTTATACATCGGGTGTATTCAGGCTGTTATAGATTTGGATATTTTCCAGAACAATGGAAGAGATCGAGAGTGATCTTCATTCCCAAACATAACAATGCAACAGATGAATATCAACGGTACAGACCTATTGCAATAAACTCGTTACTAGGTAAAGTGTTTGAAAAAATGGTAAAATCCAGAATGTATCATTTTCTTCATAAAAATAATAAATTCTCCAAAAATCAGTTTGGATTTATGCATAACAAGTCGACGACAGAAGCGCTAAGAGAAATCTAAAAGAGGATTGATCAAGCAAAACTAGACGGGGAAACAGCGGTATTAATATCGTTAGACATCAAGAATGCATTTAATTCGATAAGAGCTGAACACGTGATAGCATTCTGTAGGGAAGTAGGATTTAAGGAGAACATAATTAGTATTGCCGCAGGTGTATTAAAAAATAGAACAATAATATATGACACTGGATACAAGAAGCTGGAATTTCAACTACCCATCGGGTCACCTCAGGGATCACCATTAGGCCCCCTGTTCTGGAATTTCATAATTCAGGATTTGTTGGATGAAAAATTCGGAGTCGGTTGTCATGTGCAAGCATTTGCAGACGACATAACGGTAGTAGTTAAAGGCAAATCAAGACATAAAATAGAAACGACAGCAAACGCAGCGTTAGAGAAAGTGAGTAACTGGGCGAGAACGAAAAGTCTACATTTCAGTACGGAAAAATGCAAAGCTTTAGTACTAGGGAACAAATATGACAGTAGACCACCAATTTTTAGGATGCAGGGTAGCACTATTAAGGTAGAGAAAGAGTTAAAGATTTTAGGAGTCATTATAGATAGTCGTTGGAGTTTCATGAAACATCTAAATTATATCAAAGACAAAGTTACAACGCTGGTAGTAAATCTATCCAAGTTCACATCGAGGACAAAAGGTATGACAAGTCAACAATTACGGTTAATATACCTAAAGGCCATAGAAAGGATAATCGTATATGCAGCGCCTTTCTGGTACTCGGCAAAAAGCCACATTAAGAGGAAGTTACGATCAATACAAAGAATAGCGTTAGTAAAAATAGCGAAAGCTTATAGAACAGCGCCTAATATAGCTTTAAATGTAATAAGTAACATCTTGCCAATTCATCTCACTATCGAAAAGGAGGTAGAGATGTACAAGATCATGAAGGAGGACAAACCATTCACTTGGGAAGGCGAAGCATTCCACGGGAGTAATATAATAAACAAGATAGATAAGTGGGAAAGGCACCCAGCCAAGCCATTAGCTTTTACATTCCGGAAGGAAATTTCAGACGAAGACTATCGATATCACATTTTCACTGACGGGTCGAAGTCAGACGACAAAGTGGGCGCGGCTTTTGTTGTCATGGATGGGAATATGAGTATGGTAGACTTTGGTCAATACAGATTACCCAAGTATTGTGACAGCTTTCAGGCTGAAGTAGTAGCAATAACGAAGGCGATAGAATTCATAAGTTCTAAGGAGTGGGACAAGGTTTAATTAATAACGGATAGTCTCTCAGCACTACAGGCCATTAGTAATCCGTACAATGAAAATCCCATGATCATGGAAGTTACAAAACTAATAGAGAGTAGCAAGGATAAGGGAAGAATTCAACTGGTTCACATAAAGGGGCATTCAGGCAATCCTGGAAACGAATTAGCTGATGACTTTGCGAAAACAGCAGCCGAGCAAGGGAACCAAATAACGGTTTCAATGACTAAACAGTTCATTAAAAGGAAATTATTTGCTGAAGCTTTAGATAAGTGGCAAAAGGAATGGGTCAAAGAGGGATCAGGCACTCAGACATACCAATGGGTTCCCAACATCAAAAATATTCCAAATCACTTTCCAACAAATCACTTCGTATCGCAAGCAGTAACGGGGCACGGCAGGTTTCCCCATTATTTGTACAGGTTCGGGATTAAAGAAGATCAAATATGCAATTGTCACGAAGAAGCGGACAGCTTCGATCATTATTTGGACGATTGTCCAAGGATGATCTCCTTTAGAAGCAATTTCAAAAAGAAACTAAGACACCAACTATCTAAACAAAAGCAAGAAATAATAAAAGACGGAAAATTAACAGACCTTTTATCAAAAACGGTAGAAGAGATCAACAAAATAATATAAGGGAAGAAAACGGCAAGGGAAAAAGAGAAGAGGAAGTCTCCACATGCTCACTATTGATTTCACCCTCGAAGGGGGAGGAACGGTCCACTGCCGCACTAGACCACCACATCACCCAGGGTCCAAAAGGTAATAGTCGGCTCGACGAAAACACAGACTCCTGTGGCGGCTGGCAACATTCTGTCAGTGGCGGCCACGTGGGGGGTCACGAAATAAGGGGGGGAAATAATAAAAAAAAAGGGAGAAGGGGGGAATGACAAGGACGAAAATGAAATAAGGAATATCTCAAGGAAATTCATGACTTCCGAGGCGGCTGGCAGACGAGTTCCCAGTGGCGGTCTCATGAGAAGTCAAAAAAAAAAAAAAGTCAAGGAAAGTAATGACTTCTGAGGCGGCTGGCAGTTAGTTCCTAGAGCCAGTGGCGGTCTCAAGGAAGTAAAAAAAAAGCAAAAGTTCAAACCTAGAAACAAATGCTCCCATGAGGGGCTCAAATTACCTAAGACCTAAGACCCTGAGGAGGCTGAATAAGCCACAGCACCTAGCGTTGCTTGGTCTGCGTTGGTGACCCCCTGGGACACCTAGGCGGGGAAGTGCTATACATGGCAAGATGTGGACAAATACCCTCCCCCGGGAGCGGTATGTTCAAGAAGAGCACGTCTCTCTCTTAATAGCGAGGATAATAGCGTAAAAAGGGAGGGCATACCATGGGTTGGGACGGCCACCCTAAATATCACTGTAAACGTGTGAACCGATTGGCGAGTCTGACTGCCTTTTCAGGAAAAAAAGGAAGCGAAAAAAAAAAGAAAAGAGAAAAAAGAGAAAAGGGGGAAAATAACTAATGAATGGGTTCTACAGGTAGTAAGAGAAGGTTAACGGGGGTGGAGTGCAAAGTTAGAAATCGCAACAGGTAAACATGCCAGTAAACAAAGTACAGGAGTTTAGGTCAATACTAACACACGAAGATAGGTCGGAAAGCTAACAGTAAGACAAATAAAAGGTATAAATAGACAAGCGGGGACAGGGATTGGGGAACTAAGCGGCTATCGAGTGTTTCAGGCCCGGCAGGACGAGAGAGGCAGAAGACCCAAGCCGAACTACGGAAGTACACGAAGACTGGAGGAAAGGCTCCGAGCAAGACGCCTAACTCCAAGCAAGACTCCAGCTCTGAAAAGGATGTTAATTTATATATTGTTAGCAGCAAGATCACATTTAGGATGTTCGAGGTACGATAAGGGATGATCTAACCGAGCATTAATTTGTTAATCGAAAATAAATGTCGCTGATTGCCTTCCCTCCCTCGGCTTGGTTTCACAGGATAGCCTTTCTTCTTTCTTCATTCTTCTTCACTTTTCCTTCTTTACCAAAAACTCTCGTCGACTTCGGTCCTCCTTGTTTTCTTTTAATTGGCGTCCCCCGCGATACGTATGTGGTGCGGGTTGGGCTTTTATTTTATTCTATAGCCCTTTACCTTTGTCCGCAAGCTTCAAAGCAGAAATCGGAGGCATTTGCTTCATTTTAAAGCAAGAAAATTTGGTTACTACCGGCATACTTTTGTTTGATGTACAGTTAGCAATCTTGTGTGCCCATTCAATTTTGTGTGTTTTATAAACAGTGTTTTATAGCAGGTCATTTTATAGGTTTTTGTAGACATATAGACAATCTTTATAGACAAAGACGAGTTCTCCAGGCATTAGGAACTCGTACGGGACGTACTCGTACGCTTCCAGTGGCCGCCCTGTCACGAGGAGGACCTAGAGTACATATATGCCCTTCAAATAGGCCGTCAACGCGAGACCGTCATATTACAATTAAACTCTCCCGACAATTCTAGGCAGCTCTGAGCTGCAAAGCATCTTTACAGTTTCCTTGTGCAGTAAATTTATGGGGCTTACTCTTTCAAATATACACGCGGGCGTGATATTTACGTACTGGAACAATCTAATTGCACTTTTGTAGAACTAATAGAAGTTTATCCTGAGCTCTGTATTCAGTCAATTCGAGAGCTCCAGAAGGTGATGCCTTTTCTTGCGACTATGTTTTTGTCAAAGACCGACGGTTCGCGGTTGTATGTGCCTTCGCGTCGCAACGGAATCGATCGGTTTGATGGCGAGCGTTGCGGTCGACTGAAGCCACCACAGCTTTTTTTGAGGTGCAAATTGCGTTCAGATATATTATATGTCACAAGCGACCTCTTTTTCGTGCAGGCGTTGTTCATACAAGTGCTGAAGCAGTCCTGATATATTGTGGCAACATTGCACGCTCAAGCGGAATGTCGTCGCGTACTCTATTTATGTGCGCATTCTGAGATTTAGTAAAACGTCTGTAAGTAGCACCAAAGGCATTAAAAACTACAGTAGACGACCGTTTTTTCGGACTCCCAATATCCGTACTTCCTGGGTATTCCGGATTGTCCCGAGTAACCGCACTTGTCCCTTAGGAGTAATCCCTCACAGATTTTTGGAACGGCTGTTTTATTCGCACTATTTTCACCCCCAGTTTCGAAAAATCGGTCGGCTAGTATATGTGTGGCGAGAAACTTCGGACGACAAAGAGAGTTCTCACATTGAGCAGTGCAGTAGACGGTCACAACGGTGAGTGCTATTCTTCTTAAGTTTACCGCGCAGATTTGTCCACTTTCGGTGGGATGTCTGTAGCGCTATGGAGTTCCTCTACTATGTTCATTCTAATAATTATTCTACACAGGAGTCTAGAGTGATTAAACATGTTTCTCGAGGCGAGTAGAACGGGTACTTTATTTTAGTGAGCAGACATCGTATCAAGTTTTTAATTGGGAAATGGTTGTTAGCGCAATTTGGCGAATTTCACTAAACCTTAGTCGCTCCTTTGGACCTTTACCCTCTGTGTACTGGCATTGGCTGAGCTCCCCAGTAAATAGTTTTGTGAGAGACCTACCGCGCTGAAAAATCTATGAGACGCCACCACAACGTAGCTTATGTCACCCCTGAGCAAAATCCCATCTAGTTCTGAAGCTTCGGGATTGCAGTCTCGAGCACCTTATTATAAGGTGTTTAATTAAATTTCCAAGCGGTAGCCTGTCAACCATACTGATCTCTCTAAAATGTTTACCTTCAGGTTTTTATCGGTGCGTGCTGTGAAAATAGCGTGGTGGGTTCACCCGCAGTTGCAGAGCAGGTGCGGATTGAAGGCGAAACACCTACAAAAAAAAGGCTAGATCCCTTCTCTGAACAGGATCTTTGACATCTTTGTTCACTGAATCTCATAAACAATCAACAAGGGCCAGTCGGCTATTCTGCCCTTCTAAAAAGCTTCAGTACATGAACTTGAAATGGCCGTAGGTTAGTTTCCGACCACCTCGGCACTTAATTGTTGAATCCGACCCGTACTCATGCAACCAAAAAGCAATCGTCAACCCTTCGAAAACTCCAAGGACAAAAATGCCACCGTGCGGCAGAACAGACGCATGAGAAGGAAGAGATGTCTGCTTGACACTTCATGCAACGAAAACTCAAGGGGCAAGAACACCAAAGAGACCCTTTACATTAAAACGCATACGTTTAGTGCCACTGGAAACGAACACATAATCATTATATCAATCAACAAGAAACACAATGCATAGAAAAACTACATTTCAATGAAACAAAAAACATTTTGGCATCCTCACTTCGCGCAAATTACCCGCCGTGGTGGCTCAGTGGCTGAGGCGTTGCGCTGCTGAGCACGATGTCGCTGGTTCGATTCACGGCTGCGGGGACCGCTTTTCTGATGGAGACAAAAAGCAAAAACGCCCTTGTGTACGAGATTTCGGCGCACGCTGAAAATCCCCAAGTGGTCAAAATTAATCCCGAGCCCTCCACTACGGCGCGCTTCATCAGCTGCGTTGAGTCGGCGCGTTAAACCCTCCAATCAATCAACTTCGCGCAAACGATCTTGAGTGTTGTGTCTGACGAGTTAACGGAATAGCGATCGTTTGAGTATCTTCATCCTTGGTTCTAATTCCTGACATTGCGCAAGCAGTTCACTTTGGGTTCGGGATCAGCAGTGAAGGGATTGCGTCACAGCCCGGCACCATTTACCCACGGCCGGAGAAGTACTAGTGTAAGACAATGTTTCACGTCTGCCGTAGCGTTTTTAAGGCTGAGAAACGATGCAACGCTAGCCTCCGCTGGGACATATTGAAAATAGCCCATTCCGTTAACGTCGTTCAGTCTATTCCTGTGGGTGACCCCGGCGGTGTAGTGCGCCATCGCCAACGCAGCTATCGACAATTTAGCCCCATGAAACGTACAGGGCGTAAAGAAAGATCAGGATTTTGATCAGATCCGGAATGAATTTCCGCCACAAGAATATTTGAAGCCTCCTGTAATTTCGAGATGTTATACAATACTTTCCGCTCATAAGGTGAACAAGTGGTTGGTGTTGTTGCTGAGTGGCGGCTCGCAGACGTGACGACTTTCTCTGGATCATTCTCTCGCTTACTTGCCGTGCACAACCTAGCTCTTTCTCGACCTGCCTATGCCCAACGAATGTTACTAGTGTACGTACCTATTGAGAATTTTGTTCTACACCCTAAGAGCGGTGGTTTTTTAAGTATCCAAATGCGGATTTGGCCTAGCTAACCAGGGGATGCCTTCGGTGACTCCTCGCTTTGTTGTAGACACCAGTGGGTTAACTATACGACGTTATTCCCGGCAAGCGCCGGGTAATGTCTGCGAATGTCAGTAAAGCTTCAAATTTCTCTTTTATTCGTTAGGTTGCGAGACCGCTGCTCGTGTTTTGTTGCTTTGCCTCTTTTGTTTCTCCCTGCGCATGTTAGCGGGAAATCTGCCTTTCTCCCCCATTCCTTTCTCGGGCTTTTTAACGCGAAAGTGTTTTATGCAGGGATACACCAGGACCTCACTGACGTCACATTCGTCACGGAAATGATATCGTAAGAAAACGTTCAAATGAGGCGGTTGCGCCTGGACTAAAGCCTAGAAAGTATCTCCCCGAAACGGGAGGAACGGAGCGCTCTGCCAATTGCGCTATACACTCACGCGTAAATACGTCCGCTAACGCGCCCTATATCCTTTCCCGTGACTTTTTTTCATTCAGATGGTTCAGCCGTATAGGAGAGGTGAAGCGAAGCAGTGCATCATGACGCTAAAGAGCGCCGACAGTTAGCGCCTCGATGCCAGCGCCTACGTGTACGGGGGACGCGCGTGAATTGAGACACCCTAGCAGATTAAGCTGCGGCATCGCCTACGGCTTCCTGTGGAATGGCCCCGTGTAAGAAAACTTGCATTAAGCGCGGCTGTAAGGCAACGATGCCGACTGGCGAACGCTGCGCTTGTTACTGCTTTGGTACGGCGGGAGACACGCGAACGAGAAGCGAAACGCGCTCACGCATTCACGGCCCAAGGTATGAACTCTGCCTCTCGTGTTCCACAAGGTGAGCTGGTCGCAATGCACCCGTTTGCGGTATAACCATGAAGCAGGACCAAATTCGTCACACCGTTGCCGAAGCGAGCTTCAGTATAACGTTGCTCGCCCGCAAGTCATGCTCCTTTCGCTGCAGCGGACTGTGTGTTCACCAAACGATTCGCTGACAACCCGTTTGATTTCTTTCGCACCATTCGGTTGCAGTTGAATTTATGCAATGCTTCGGCGCTTAAAATCCAGTGTCTAACGTTGATGCATCTAACGTTGCTATACCCGACAAAATATATATAGCGATACGCAACTTCATATCGATGCACAAGAAACATTCAACTGATACACTGAAGGCACATTTCACTTTCGTGTTTTACCTGTTCCTATAATAGGCATCAACCACATTTTTATTTGTTTCCCGTGCTTCTAAATCCGCTCCTTCCACCTCTACGTGTCTGCTCTCACTTTCTCTTTCCTAGTCTTTGTGCACTCTTTTTTTGTCGATGTGCTAAAGATTTTATTATTTTTCTTACTTCGTGCCGTCAACTACCGTAAAAACCCGCGTATAATACGAGGTTTTTTTCCAAATTTTACTATATGAAATTTGTGCCTCGTATTATATGTGGATCCCAAAGTTTTCAGTCGAAAATTTGCACTTTCGGTTTCAGCGGAGGGTGCGCCATCTTGCGGTGGCGTTAGCTGGCTGCTGCTTCTCTCAGCCGGCGCCATGTTGATTGTTTTGACCACGCGAAGGATCTCGGCACGTTCACCGCAAGTCTATCACGATGTCGGGTGCACGAAAACAGTATTCGGCTGCAATTAAAAGAAAAGTTATTTTATGTGCCGAGACCATCAGGAATTGCGCCGCAGGACGGCAGTTCGGCGTCACCGAAGGCAGCATTCGTGGGTGGAGAAAGCAACTGGTGCTTGACTGGATAAAGTCTGTGTGGTGTCGGCGGCCTGGAGCACTGTTGGGGATTCCCGTCAGTGCTCGTGTTGGACGCCTTTCGCTGCCACCTGGCCGATTCCGTGAAGAAGTTGTTGCGCGAACCCCGCACCGAACTCATTGTCATGCCAGGAGGAATGACATCCCAGCTGCAACCGCTAGACGTTTGCATCAACAAGCCTTTCAAAGACTGCATCAGGTCCTGCTACCAAGAGTGGATGAGGTCAGGAGACCCGTAAGTGACAGCTACCGAATGGCTGACGCGGGTTTCTCCAGCGGTGCTTTGTGGCTGGATCGCGGATGCGTGGGCCAGCATCCCAGAGGAGCTCGTCAGTCGCTCTTTTAAGAAATGCGGCATCTCGAACGCCCTTGATGGCACTGAGGACCGCTTTCTGTGGGAAGACATTTCCGACAAGGCGACTTCAGGAGACAGCGGCAGTGAACCTGACGATGACTAAACGGAAGTCAAGAGACAGTGCCAGCGAAAACTGACAATGACTGAACGGTAACTGCAGTGCAAATAAATGTTTTCTGTGCTCTTTACCTCGCATTATATGCGGATGAAAACTTTTTTTCTGATTTTGCTGTCCCCGAATTACACCTCGTATTATACGCGGGTCCGTATTATACGCGGGTTTTTACGGTACTTTACATCTCTACCAACTTCCTCTTCCACTACGCACTCCCTCTGTCTTTGTCTTACTCCTTTAGACACGCTGGTTCCCACTGTGATTTTTACCACCACTTCAAGAATGGTACAAAAAGTTCTTTTTATTCTGTATATTTACTCCCAGGCCCACAATGAACTGCAGATTGGAGTGGACGCAGAAAGTGGGATACCGCCCGAGTACAGTTTCTCCTAGTAAGTTTAGTTAGAAGGCCGAACGTGGCTAGTATGAAACCCTGGGTGTGCAACACCGTGTCTGATTTGAAGCGACATCCTGCCTGCGCACGGACTTTCGACGTGCCTCAGCTTGAAAACCAGTTATACTATCCCATGCGGATTTGTTAGTGTGGCCGCGAGAGTACGCTTCAGCTCACGGGTGTCACCGAATGGGCCAAATTTCAGGGTGTGATCTTTATTGTTTTTGTGCTACTAACGCAGGGGGATATGATAGCTCCTTGCATGCAATTACAGTTGCTTGCTTCGTCCGGGTGCACTTAAAATGTGGAAAACAGGTGGGGCTGTCCAACTAAGCTCTGGGTATCTTTTTTGCCACATATCGACCAGGCCACCCCTTTTCGTTTCTCTCTGACCACGAGAAGCTCTTCTACCGCACTCAAGTTGAAATTCAAAGCTGAAGCAATGGTCGTGCGATTTTAACTTCATCGTCACATTTCTACCCCTCGATTTGCGCCTACATCTCGGAATGTCGCCTATTATTTTCTGCTGGGAGCAAGCGGAGTTGACACGTTAATTTTAAACTTCCGAATGATCTCCGAGGATTCTGTTTGGGGAACGTCTCCTTTCATCATTTTTTGCAATACAATTGGGCAGTCTTGTCGTCCATCCAAGGTACCGGAAAAAAAGGGTATAACCATGCCATTCTCAAATAGTTGCGCGAACAACGTTTGTGTACATATTTCGAAATAAAATGCCTTCTTATGTGAATTCCAGGGGAATCCGAGTGCATTTGGGGTATTAGAATGACCTAAACCTACAGCTAGGTTGATGAGATTAGCTGTTACGAAGGATGAGGGCAGGCGTCGCTTCATAAAGGCCAAGACAAGTGAAGATACTGTTAAGCGTGGCTCTGTTTATTTTGCAGTAGCAAACCTTTTCACTAAAACACTTTGCGGAAATGAGAAAATTTCTGACGTTGTTAACACGAGGCTGTCGTCTTGTGCTTCCGGTAAAATGTAGCGAGGTATCAGAGATCTGCGGAATCAGTTGAACTTTTTTTCTTTCTCGTTACCTTAGTTCCTCAGATGAAGCATTGAGATAGTCCAGGGCATTTATTAACGCCCGCGGTTTTTGATGTCCATGGTACTGAAACAAGAAAAAAGGCAAGTGCACAGAAGAATGAGAAGAGCACTCTGGCACCAGATGTCACGCTAAATAAAAGTGCATTGGGGTTTTACTGCATTTTGACTAGGTGAACTATGTTTGATCGTGCGGCAGCCACTTATTTTCCAGCCTCTAATGCACACTTTGTGCAATACCTACCAGCGGTTGTCCGTTAGTCCGCGAGTGTGTCAAAATTTTTCCGGGTAGTTAAGTAGGTGCCCAGTCCTAAAAAGGCTGTCACAGATTTCTCTTGAAGGGCTCGGGCTGCGGTTTTGTGTCAAGTAACTGATTTGTAATATATTGATTGTATTGTTGCACAACAATACACCAAGAATATAAAACACACACCAAGCGCTGCGGATATGCAGTACACAAAGGGTAAGCTACCACTCAGCTAGATTAACAGCTGCATCCATGGGGTAACCACGAATAAGACTAAGTTTTGATTTCGGGTTTCACAATGCCAAGCAATACTCGTACCTTTAACTACCATATGCACTTTTTCGAATAGGCCGTGGTTACACTATGAGGCCTGAAAGTGCGATGCTAATCTAAAAACTATATTTTCTCGTATCATCAGCTCGTCTTCAAGTGCAGTGTTAGGAGGTGTCAAGTGACGTGCTAACTCGTGTACGTAATCCATACTGATGTCAACTCTTCCTCTGCCGGGCATCGATCCACACTGAAGCGAGCAAGCAACTGTAAAATACAGAGAGAGTGTGGGAATAGACATCAATGGTGTTTCATGAACCAAACTTCTCGAATTTCCGCTAACATGGCCTAGGTAGTCTAAAAAATCATGCACTGCTCCGTCTAATGATGACGATGATTAAACGCGAACCCTTGTCGACGGACTCTTCGCTGGCCAATGCCACACTGCGAATATGTGTCACTGTAGAGAAAAGCGGCACCTTTCAGAGTTACTGCAGCATCTATAACCTTTGCACTGTGTAGGCGTAACTTTCCTGTTTGGGCTCTACAGTGAGAATTGGTTTTCTACTATTTGCCATGCAGTGATTACCTTTTAGAGTGCGCTTCGGTAAGAAACGTTTATCTTCTAAATGTTACGTCAGGACTTACGCCCTAAACTTAAAAAAATACGACGTTGGGGATAAAGTCCTGCGGCTAACAGCCTTATGACATACATAGAAACTTTGTCCTCTTGTCCTACGCTTAGTTATGAATAACGGCTTTCGGCGTTACCCTCAGGACATGTCATCAGTCTTCTAAATGGCTCGCTCAGCACGCCTGCTTCGCCTCCTCCCTCTGCTACACGTCCACTTTAGCGGCGGGGGCATTTTAAATTTTGTGCTCTTCATCTGCCTCCTCATGATGATGATGATGATTGCTATTGGTTTCCCCTTCGAAGCGGGGTGATGACATGTCATCATACCAAAAACAACTAATATACAAATGTTTTACACTCTTGGTTTATTACTAGCGCTGCTTAGGGCAGGCACAAAAGGTTATTAGGCACAAAATACTTTTTTTTCCTGTTGCAGGTGGTAACTGTACTAGGCAATATTCCCCTCTCTGCTTTTCGTGCACTAGCATTCTATTCTTCTCTTCGTCCCCTCGACAGCCTTGAAGTTAACTTTATCTCTGATACCCTTAAATCCTAGGGCTTCTGGAAGCCCAATATTCCCTTTATGTAGATGTGGATAGATAGCCTCACATTCTAACACAATGTGCCGCATAGTTTGTTTCTTGCCCGTAGACCACGCATACACCATCGTTTTGCGAATACTTCCCCACAAAACTCTTAGTTCGCAGGCAACCTGCTCTAGCCTCAAAAAGCAGAGCACTGCCCTGGGAATTATCGCAGAAATTTTCCTTTCTGATGTTCAATTTCTCAGCCCTGTACATCTCTAACGACGTTTTAGCTTCCATTTTTTCTCTCCATTTATGCGTTTCAATCTGCCTTGCCTCTTTTTTGGTTACCTTGGCTGTTTTAGATTTTCCACTGTTCTTTCCGTATTTCATCGTTAGCCTTCTAGTCTTTCTTAACCACTGCGTGCCAACGCTTTTCAAGTATAGGTACCTAAAAACGTTAGCTGTCCACCTTCGTTGATCCATTGCCCTCAACCTCATCTCAAAGCATATGTTACTTTGTGCTTCTCTAACTTCAAACGACGCCCAGCCCATACCTCCCTGAACTGCTTCGTTAGTTGTTTTTCTATGCGCGCCTAAGGCCAAGCGTACTACCGTTCTCTGGTTTACTTCAAGGCCTGATAGAACGTCTGACTTTAAGCAGAGTACAGCATTCCCAAACGTGAGAACCGGAACCATTACTCCTTTCCACATTTCCCTTACTACTTCATATTTGTTATATCCCCACAGAGCTCTATGCTTCATTATAGCTGCCTTTCGGTTTCCCTTAACGTTAAGCTGCTCCTCGTGATTTCTTAAGTAGTTTCCCCTTCGTTTATCCACGCTCCCAAATATTTATATTTCTTCACTCTAGATAATTCGCCTTGCTGGATAGACACTACGTCAGTGGTAGTGTCATTGAAAACCATTATTCCTGATTTTTCGGCACTGAAATTCAACCCTAGGTCGGAGGCTTCCGGGCCACTAATATTTATTAGCCGCTGCATATCGGTTTGGTTATCAGCTAAAAGAACAATGTCGTCTACATATAACATTCCCGGAATATGCTGTTGTACGACTTCGCCTTGCAGCATATGGGTTAGGCTAAACCCTACTTTACTTTCTTCCAGTTTCTTTTCCAACCCTGCCATGTAAAGCATGAACAGTATTGGACTCAAAGGCATCCATATTTCAGTCCCCGATGGACGTTGACCTGCTGGGCGCATTTCTGTCCTTCCCATGTAAGGTGTACTCTATTGCCTTTATAGATTGCCATAAGGAACTGTAATAACTCGTCATCTAATCCCGTGAGTTTCAGCATTCTCCTGAGCCGTTCTCTGCTATCGTTGTCGTATGCCCCTCTAATGTCCAAGAACGTAATCCATAGTGGTCTATTCCGTGCTTTCGCAATTTCAATGCATTGCGTTATCACGACCAAATTGTACTCCAGTCGCCTGTCTTGTCTAAATTCAGTCTGCAGTTCCCCAAGTATTTCATTTTCTTCCATCGAGGCTTGAGTTTCTGATTTTATTGCCTGCATTACGAATCTATACACCACTGACGTTACTGTGATTGGTGTGTATGAATCAATACTGGCTTTGTCTCCTCTGCCTTTATATATTAAATTCATCCTACTCTCTAGCCAGTCCTTTGGTGTTTGGTTTCTTTCACCTTATCTATTGCCCTCATAAACGATTCCTTACTTTTAGGTCCAAGAAGGTTTATCAGTTGCATTAGTATTCCGTCTGGGCCCACTGCTGTCTGGGGGGAAACCTTTTGCTCTGATTTTTTCCAATCAAGGTTGCTAAAACTTATTTCCCTTTCCACAGTCTTCTGTGGCGCTGATGCTATCGGTGCAGGTTTTCCTACCATTATTGCCCTAAACTTCTCACTAATCACTCGATGAATATGCGCCAACGCGTGCTCTCCTTCTAAATGTTTCTACTCCTCATCAATCAGAAAATGGTTTGATGGTTATCGTTTTTTGAGCTAAGTATTTTACACGGTTCGGAAACTTCTTGAATGCGCTTTTGTCCTTCTTCCGTATTTCTGCCATCCATTTTCTACTTTATCTTTGCTTGCACCATTTTTTGAAATTCTAGTTTTTTCCAACGATAGATATCCCATTTCTCCTTCACTACGTCCGGTTCCATACCAGTTTTTTTTTTGCTTCTCTATGTTCTCTCGACGCCTTTCTTCGCTTGTCAATAGCCTCTTTTATTTCCTTATTCCACCAGCTTCTCGGCTTTCTCTTCCCTTTCCATTGGTTTCGTTGCTTTGCTTCATTCATCTTACCCTTTATGAATGCAATCATTTTGTCGTAATCCCAATTTTTGTCTGGGTATTTATTGATTTCATCCTCCTATTGTACCTATTTCTACATTTGTCCGGGTTGCGCCTCCAAATAAGTTGACTTTCCTGCAGTGTGTTTGCGCGTACGAACATAATAAACAAGATACTGCAAGCAAGGCTTTGATAGTGTTGAAGCACTAGAATTAGGTAGTGTTAAAGAGCAACACATGCTTACAACAGTGAAATACAACTCGGTTGCTGCCTTCATTTGTTATTTACAGTTTACGCAATGTTTTGTGGCACATACGAGCAAAGGCAGCACGGGTGGTGTTTGATGCAGGTAAGAGCATTTCAGTAGAGTTTATTGCATAGCCTCGAGGCTTAGTCAATACAAAATGAATTCGACCGAATCCTTGGAAGGTCATCTAGCATCCCTAATACAGTCTAGCGAAGAACGGTAAACAGGAGCGCGGATCCATCGATGGTGTAGAGTCTCTTGGCCGAAATTTAGGCCTCACACCAACCACACAATTTTTAGGAAAGCCCTCAGTTACAGGGCATATTTATGATAAATCGTCAAGGCCTTTCGCAGTATTGCATCGGGGCAGATAGGGTATTTCACACGCCCAGAGTAGTTCCCTTTCCATCCATGCGTGCAGGCAGGAAAGAGCGCCACCCCCAACTTGATCCTGCGTAGGACAACCTCCTCCAATCTCGGGAACAATAGGGGACGGATAACCGAACACGGCGTTGTATTAGCCCGTTCTTCGTTTCGAAGTTCCTCCGTTGCAGTCGTTCGTGGGGCCCGCTAGTCACTTGGAACTGGGGCGAAAGAAAACAAGGACGGGACATTTTATGAAGGGAAGTCATCCTGTCCATTTAATAATATACTGGCTTGACCTGGCAGCCCTCAGACGTGAATGTTTGACGATATTCGCCCGTGGAACCAGTGTAGTTTTTGGAAGATGATGGGAATTTGTGCAACCTGCATAAGATACTAGGTCACCTGCGTATAGTCTGTACGGAGATTTATGACTGTAAAGGCCGCATTGAAACGCAGCAGTTTTTCCTGTTTCGGCTACATTGCCAGGACGACCGGTGTGATGTTGAAGAAACGTATGAAATAGGGCCTGCTAAGCTCGAATGATTGGGGCTGGTCCTCGACGTGGCTCCACATTTTTCCTGTGCATGCAGCAGTGTAAGAGACACATCGCCTGATCTGTATTGTGGACAAAAGGGGCCGTACTTCACCCTTCTCAGTCCGATTTTTCAGGGCTTCTTTTGTAAGATCGCCTGCTCATTTCTGGAGGAGGCAAAAAGGCTGGTTGGTTATTGTACAGTATGGCTGTTCTGGGCATTAAACTTTGAAGTTGCGCAACTTGGCGTAGAGTGAGGAGTGGACATTGTATTTCAGGTTGTTCCTGGAGGGCCTTCGGGGTGATTCGAGGAAGGCAGTTATCCGCTTCTCATGAAGCCCAGCTTTTACGCTCAAGCTGGGCTTATGCGATACGGCGGATTAGAAGAATACTATTGGCCTATTTACTCCGAACGTCCTCGGTTAATTTTTCTGCCGGCTTTTCAATGGTCCCTAAATCCAGTGTTTTTTTACTGGGTTTTTAACGGTTGACGTATGTAAGTCAAAAATTCTGAACTAGGCACACCGTTGACATATGCTTATTGCTTTGACAAAGTTGCAGCAACATTATAGGAATGGCGAAGAACCTCAGTGAGTAGTATTTAGCACAAAGCCTGATAACTTCTGTAGAAGTTCGCGTCAATCTAATAGATCGGTGTTAGCTTAGTATGCTTACCAGTAAGATGCTAGTCATACAAATTGAGGGCATACGCCGAGACATCAACCCGCATTTCTTCAATAGTGGCGCGGTGTCGGGAACTGACTACGACGGAGGGATCAATATTTTGGTAATCGCGGGCATCGCAGTATTTTTTTAATAGCTAGCGTACTAGAATTCGAAAGTCTTCTCTGTAGCAAAACATTCCAAACAAAAAATGTTCCCAAGCTTCAACCCTAATAGGCGCGTCTATCTGTTGATCGAATGCTCATGCCTCGGTATTAAAGTAACTTCATTCAGGAGTGGATATGATGCCGACCGTTTCTGCTGCGGCGTGGTTGGGAGGGTGCAGAAATAGCAGACACAGGAAAATAATTTGTATTTTACGCTAACTCTTTTAGAATATTTTACAGCAACCTGCCAAGGTTTGTATCATTTAAGAATACTTTTATCAGGGTAGAGGGCTCATCCTCTCGGCACAATAAGTAGTCAAGGTCACAACAAGGTCTAGGTCTAACTGCTAGTGCTAGCAGTTCTAACTGCTAGATAGCAACTCGTCCTCCCACTGAATCAACAGTTTCTGAAAGACTCCGAAATACATGTAGGTTTGCCGTGATTGAGTGACCTTTCATGCCGCAGGTTTGGTGTTGGCCAACAACAGACTGAATAACACATCGTAAACGTTTTGCCAGAACTTTCAGAAATACCTTATAATCTAGATTTGCAAGTGTAATTGGTCTATATGCTTCGACGGACAACAATTTTGTTTCATCAACTGTTTTGGGCATAAGGATCACATGTGTTCTACGGAAGGTCAGGGTAACGTTTTTCTTTACGGGAGATATAAAACGTTGCCAAGAGCCTCTGCAAGTTCACATTTAAACGCTCTGTAACAGGTAGCGCTGCGGAAATCAGGCTTAGGCGCTTTTCTCGATTTAGCTCAGCAATGGCCTGTTCGATTTCCCCGAACACTACTAGGAGCCTCGAAGTTCGCTTTAACTTCTTCGTCCAGCTTCGGCAGGAGTGGTTAAAACTTCTCCTTAAATCCATCTTTGCATCGCTTACGTTGGTCAAGGCCATGTCTATAGTGCTCTCGAAATGCATGTTCAATCTTTTGTTTATCTCGAGTAACAGCACCAGCGTATGAAAAAACCACTATATTGTTTTCGCTTCGTATCGCGTTTCATCTCCGGGAGCGCGTTTCGTGGGCCTCTCGACTAAGCACAATATTTCAGCCCGGGCCCCTATTACCGCTCTTTATATCTTTCTTTTTCAAGCGTCTCATGTTGTGTCTTTACCTCTTTAATACTGTGTGTGCGGGTCCCTGGATGTAGGCTGTCTGCAAATAACAAATAGTCCAACTAAGATTTCAGTTCTTTTTTTGTTTCTTTCTTTAACTCTTCTTGCGCAGGACATTTCAATTGCTGCGATTCTAACTTCTTTAACGCGTTCCCATAATCCCGAGCTGCTAGCGTTGGAAATATAAGGTTTATAATGTATAACCAGTATACACTTTCATTGAGTAGTAGCATTTCAAAAATCTTATGTGACTATTTGTTGTATAGTACTCGTGCAGTAAGTATCCCCACATTTCCACAACATCTCATGTCTAGCAATTGCATTTATTCGATGGAAAAAGTGTTCGCAGATGTGTTGTCGTGTTGCTGCCCGCTATGCTTGTTCACCCACCGCAAAAAAGTGCTTCCTTTTTTCTAGTTTTTTACTGTACGGTAAAAGTTTCAGTTGATTGTGATGATGATGGTTGGAGTTTTATGGCGGAAGGCCAACTGTGGCAAAGAGCGTAAAATCAGTGGATACGTATGAGGAGTGAAGTATAAAACACTAAAATCGCTCATTAAAGGCGAAAGATCGGTTTAAGACATTGGTAGTGGCTGGAGTATATGGCCAGTGTTGATTATGCATGGCAGAAAATGAGGTTTCAAAACTTAACATCTTAACATCGTCACCCAAAAACAGCGATGGGTGTAGCGGAACGTGTTGTCTGTAGAGTTCGGGAAAGTGTTTGTGCCGTGTTGTGTCGAGTTCCTTGCATTGAATGAGTATGTGAACTACGATAGGGCCTCATCGCACTTGCTACACAGGGGTCTTGAAGGTCCCGTGAGCAGATACGAGTGTGTTGCTTGTGTGTGCCCTATCCGTAGCCGAGCAAAGGTAGCTTCTGTGTATCTGCTGCGTGTGTCGGTAGTGTATGGTCCCAGGTGTGGTTTTATTGCGTGTAGTTTGTTGTCCGTTTCTTCCCTCCAGTGCGTTTGCCATGTTTTGCGAAGGTGTTGTCTGATCTGTGGCTTGATGTCATGGAAGGGTACTGTTGCTATGTCAACCGGGTCTGGTTGTGCAGCACCGGCAGCCATTTTATCCGCAACCTCAATTCCAACGATTCCGGAGTGGCCTGGAATTCAGCATAATGTTATTTTAAGGTTTGAGGTGTAGTCAGATATAATCACCTTAAAGGCAAGAACTATTACATAGTTTTTAGATTGCTTCCCAGAGTCCAAAGTACATACAACACTGAGGAAATTCCGTGTACACAACAGACTTTGGTACTTGGTGTTGGATTATGTGATGTAAAATCAATAATATTCCATATACTTCTGCCGTAAAAATGCTGTTATGGACATTCGTCGCCTTACAGACCCGAAAGTTCCCTCCGTGCGAAGCACAAGACACAGGAGTGGCAGTGTTTTATGCGTCACTGTAAAATTCCGCGCATTTGCGCTTGTCCTGTAAATACAAGAAATGTGGCAGAATCGCAATCCTTGGTGCCCTAATTTTATCGAGTTGACTAAACGACATATCACATGACATAGGGTGGAGATTCCTAGGTGGCATAAAATAAATGATGGTGGTCTTCTGTATGTCTATAAAGGGAACCTCGAGCTCGGAAGCTTCCTCTTTCACCCTAAGGAGAAAGGCTAGAAATGGATTTGCGGTTTAAGAGAGATGTTGTGTGGTTTTTATCGGTTAGGAGTGAGGTAAAGGAGTTAGGTCCCAGCCATGACTTTTGAGGCATACGCAAGTCCCATGTATGTCCTCGGGTAGAGGCCTCCGGATTGGGCTAGTGCGAAAAGCGCCACACGCAAGGGGAAGCCCCAGATGCAGCACTGCGTCAAGCACTATTTATTGCCGTTTTGTTGCAGACCCATAAACTACACTTCCATAGTCCAATCGAGACCCCACTAGGCGGGTAAAAATGCGTAAGAGGAGTTGCTTGTTCGTTACATAGCACCGGTGTGACAAGATGTTAAGAATGTTGACTAGCCTTTTAAACATTTATCTTTAAGTTGTTTAATGTGAGTTGTGAACGTAAGTTTTTCATCCAACACCATACCTAAAAACTTGTGTTCCTTCCTCATAGGAATCGAAACGCCATTAAGGGTAATGTCTGGGTCCGGGTGGATTACACGCTTCCTGGAGAACACAATACAAGAACTTTTTCCTGGGTTAAGTTCAAAATCATTCATGTCTGCCCATCTGGCTACTTTTTCACGCCAAGCTAGACTTGACGCTCACATATGGAGATAATGCATGAATTAAAGGATACCTGGCCCGTCCAGGTATCCTTTAAATCATGCAATTTGAATTTCTTAATAAATGTATGTAGACGACGTCCAGGCCGGACGTCGTCTACATACATTTATTAGGAAATTGTAGGTGGCAATGCCTTCCCAAGGGAGTTCATCTTAACTATGAACAGACTGCAGCTTAAAATTCTACCTTGCGGAACACCGTTTTCTTGCACATGAACCTTTGAGAGTGTACTACCAACTCTCACACGAAATGTTCTTTCGGTCAAATAACTACAAAGAGTGTTAATCATGTTGCCTGAGACACCAAATGACTTCAGGTCACTGAGGATCCCGCAGCGCAAAGCGGTGTTATAAACCTTCCTAAGGTCAAAAAACACAATTGCGCAAGACTGTTTATGTATGAAAGCATCCTTTATGTAGGACTCAAGCGTGACGAGTTTATCCTTAGTGGATCACCCTGCCCTGAAGCCTGCCTGGCAGCTCTCGAGAAGGCCATTGCACTCAAGAAAGCACACTAGTCTCCTGTTTATCACCTTCTAGAGGAGCTTGCACAGGCAGCTTGTCAAAGCAATGGGCCGATAACAAGCAGGAGAGGAAGGGTCGTTCCCTTCCTTCAGAAAAGCCACTACTATGACCTCCCTCCAAGAGCGTGGACTGTGCCCCGAAAGCCATATTTCTTTGTATAGATGTAGAAGTTTTTCAAGGGTGTCTGAGTGTAGTTGTTGTATCACGGTGAAAGTAATTTTGTGTGCACATGGAGCCGAAGGCTTTTTTTTACTTGTGGATTGAGCAGCCTTCAGCTCATGAATTTAAAAGAATTGTAGGAAGTGTGCGACTTGTTGCTATAACGCGGGGACTTCTTTTCTGCAGAAGTTTTGTGTTTTATGAAAACGTTTGTATACTGTGCTCAACTGGACACGTTTTCGAAGTGTTTGTTCAAATGTGTTAGCCTGGTCTGCGAGTGTGTCCCCTGTTGTCTAACCAGGGGCAGGCTGTGTGTCTGTTGTCCTTTGAGCTTACGTATATGTGTCAAGACTTTTGTCTGTCTGTGTATGAGTTTATTGATGTGAAAAAGTTATGCCAACTTTCTCGTTCTGCCCCACGGCGCACACGTTTTCCAAACGCCTTTGCCCGCTTGAACAAGAGGAGGTTACCCGACGTGGGGTACCGACGAAGGATACCCCACGCCTTGTTCTGGGCCTCTCACGCGCGCCTACAGTCCTCATTCCACCACGGCCTCCTCTGGTGGCGCGGGGCACCAGAGGCGTGGGGAATGCACTTTTCGGCGGCGGCGGGGATGTGCCCCGTGAGAAGTTGAGTAGCTTCTTCACAGTGTAGGTGTCCTGTGAATGTGTGGCGTAGTTTAAATGTCTCTTTAAATGTATTCTAGGTAGCTCTTGCCTCATTTAACCTGTTTTGGTAAGATGGACTGCTAGGGCCTTACCTCTATTTGTTAGTGAAGTGGGAAGTGGTCACTACCATATGGGTCCATGCCCACGCCCCACTCAAGACAAGAAAAGAGAACTGCGGAGCCAATAGCCAAGTCAAGACATGAGTATGTGTTGTGTCCTATGTTATGGTATGTAGGCTGTTTCTTGTTGAAAAGGCAAGCTCCAGAGCATGTTAAAAACTTCTCTATCAGGCGACCTCGGGCATCCGTGTGAGAAGAGCCCCAAAGACAATTGTGTGCATTAAGGTCCCCTGTGAGGATGTATGGTTCGGGCAGCTGGTGAACCAGCGCCTTGAATTCCGAGCTCGAAAGTTTGAAATTGGGAGGAATGTAAATAACGCATACCGTTATCACCTGTTAAGTATTATTTTTGCGCATTGCTACAGCCTCAAGGACAGTGTTCAGAGTCATAGGGTGGCATGCTAAGGATGTCTGGGCGAATATTGCACCACCGCCAGGAGACTCTGTGCAGCGTACCCTATCCTTTCTGAATACCATATAGCTATTTAAAAATTTGTGTGATTGGAATTTAAATGTGTTTCTTGGACACATATTGCACTTGGCTGATCAGCGTACAGAATGTCGTACACGTTGTCAAAATTATTCAGAAGGCCTCTGCAGTTCAATTGAGCAATATTTTCTCTTCCCATTATTAGGTGTTCAGAGCGACTGGAGTGTGTTGTTCGTGTATCCTCTATCGGGGCTTGAACTCTCAGAAGAACTTTTTTCGACCTCTTTGGAAGTTTGGATAAAGGGACCCGCTTATTCCTTTGCGAATCAGACAGGAAGGGTCCCACACCCATCTCGTGATCACATTTGGCGGGGTACCCGACGGACCAGACCCCCTGGACTTTTTACCCTTTTCGGGGCCCTTGGTTCGAGCCGCGAACACCGAGGGCAGAAGGAGTGCCCCGGGTGGCAAAGGTGGTGCGGAGGAGTGGGGAACTGCCGCTTCGTGCCTACGTCTCCATCTCCTCCGTGCCCTTGCATGGGCTTTGGGCAGGTGGATTAGAAACAGTGGATGCAGCCGCATCCCCAACAGACGTGGTTGCCACCAAAGCCGCTGCTGGCTCAGCGAGCGGTGTGGGGCGAGACCGGCCGCCAGAGGCAACCAAGGGGGGGGAGGCTGGGTGGGACCAAATTCGACTCTCGGTTCTGGGTCCCCGCCGAAACCACACCGCTCCGCTCCCCGGCGAGCTGCGTCGGCGTACCTCCCCAGTTGTAAAAGGGCGAACCTCTTCCGCGCCTCTGGGAAGGACGATGTTTTCCGTGATTTTGAGGTTGATTTTCTTTCCATCTTGAACATTTCACACGTCCGGGAGTATGCAGCATGAGATGGCAGTTGCTGCACATGAATTGTTCAGCCTGGCAGTTATCTGTGTCATGATCGTGTGATAAACATTTTGCCCACGTGGTTTTGCCACGACAGGAGGCGGTGGCTTGCCCGAACCGTTGGCACTTGACACAGCGCCACGGGTTCGGGATGTACGGCCGGACGGAACAATGAATGAAACCTGCTTTGATGGATTCTGGGAACGTGTGCAACGGTCAAATTTCAAGATCATGTGCTGTTATGAGTTGCTTATCTTCACGCCGCATGGTGATGCGCCTCACTGCTGTCACGCCCTGGCCTTTGAGGCCTTCGAGCAGATCAGATTCCATCTCATTTATCAGATCTGGATCAGAAATCACACCCTGAGAGCTATTCAGGCTACGGTGGGGTGTGACTATGATGTCCAGATCTGCCTTGCGATTCTGGGTCATGAGGCTTGTGGCTTGCTGGTGAGTGTTAACTTCAACCAGGCCTTCGCCGGTTCTCAATTTCTTGGCTTCGAAACACTTGCCCAGGATGCCTTCAAGCAATTTATTTATAAGGAACACTGACTGGGAGCCAGGAATAGTTATCCGGCTTCGGGAAAGGAATGGCTGGAAGTTGCGGAAATGATACTTCAGTGCGGCCCCTTTTCAGGGACCGATCACTTTTGGAGGGGTGGTTGAAAATACCATATTCTCTAGTATAAAAGCAGGGCACGGGGGTACTTTCTTCTCAAACCTTACCCTGGTGGATTGAGGGGTTTCGAAGCTCCCTGCCTGCTAAACACGTAGGGAGCCTATCCTCCGGAGCTGTTCCTGGGCTTCGAAGGCCACCGCTTGAGGTTTCTGCCAGTAAAGTTCGTTTCCCCGAAGTCCGGTGTCGATCAGGAACCCAATCGCCCGGGCTCTGGTCGATTTGGCAGGAGGCTGGCTGGGTGATGGTGTTGAAGTTCTTGGAGATGGCGGGCGAATTGACCAACTCGAGGCGTTGAAGTTGATTAAGTGAAACGGAAGTTTATGTACAGCTATTTACAGTATAAAAACTGGGTACATGAGATAATAAAAGAAAAAACTTCAAACTTCGCTAGACGCCAGCTCAGAGTGCGCACAAATCACTCGAGCTCCTCAACTTCGTCTAACTCTCCTACTCTCGGAGGGTACACAAACCGCTCGAGAAAGCACGAGACTCTGTCTCGCCGCAAGATCCGTCTAGTTGCTCGGTGCGGCGCTGCACCCTAAACCTCCGACGCGATCTTAACCTCGACTAGGGGGCTCACAAATCCCCACCTAGCTTAACGGTCGAGACTCCTTGTCTCGCCGGGAACTGCCAGCTCAGCGCTCAGACAAGAAGGATTTCCAAAGGCCAAGTTCGGCCTTATAAACCTCGAGATCACCCTCTCTCGGGAACGCCCCTGTAGCGTTCGTACACGCGTATGGGAGTGCCCGAATTCACGTAGATAGCTGTCACTCAGCACGCCATAGAATATTCATTGAGGCGCTGCCACCTCCTCGTCAACGGCACGCCCGCAGACGAGCAGGTTCGAGCGACCCCGCGGGGTGAAAACGAAAGACGGCGACAGTGCGTCATGCTGACCAGGGCGCGACAACAATGGAGACACGCCGGTAATCCCCCACCCCGCGGTCACGCGACGTTCCGGAATCCGGCGGCGCCGTCTGCTTTCTCAATGGGGGATTATCCTTGAGGAATCGGTGGGCCAGACAATCCATCTCCCGTGCGCGCCGCGACGAATTAGCGGCAGTTGCAGCGCAGTGTCGGCAGTGCCACGTCGCTAGACAGAGCGGCGGGTTCTCACGCGCAGCCCGGGCGCCTGGCCGCTAATCTCATAAGTCGACCTTACACTCCCCCCGTTAAGAGGGTTACTGGACCTCTTGGTTCCGTCAATCCGAAAAGAATTTAAAAGGGCCACTCGTTTCATCTCTCCTTCCGCAATAACAGCGGGCATAAACAAACAAACGAAAAAACACTTGGAAGGAGCTAGGTATAGCCGCAAATGAGCCCCCTGCTATTTCTGCAGTTCAGCTGATTCGAACTCTGTCTCACCTAAGCTACAAACACAACCTATTCACAAGCCGTCAACAGGGACGGAATACTCCAGCCAACCGGAAACACTAACAAAAAAATGCTAACAACACTAAGTGCGAGTAAAAAGAAATGGGGTCGTGTCTCCGGAGCGCGTAAACGGCACGAACAACGAGACAACTCAACCTAAAACACTGATGCGCGCTATAACTGCAAACACCCACAATCATTCCGGCACTCGACAACACGAAGAAAAGGAATTACGACTGGCAAAGAACACGGGCAATTTTGCAGTCAACAAAAAAAAATAAAACGTTAAGAACGTTTGCATTGCCACTGTGCGCACGCGCGCAAATGTCGTCCTCGACGGCGTAGCCTGATAACGTCCCTTCAAGAATGTTCGGCTGTGCTTTCGCTCACTTGCGGTGGGCAGAAAGTTCAGTACGGTGCGCGGATCGATCAATTTGGTGCAGGGATCGAGCACTCAAGACCTCTCGGCGCGCACAGCCGCGGCACGCGCGCGCGCGCGCGCGCACGCACGCACACACGCACACACGCACACACACACACACACACACATCACGCACACACACGCGAACACGCGCGCGCGCAGATCACAACACACACACACACACACACACACACACACACACCCCACACACACACACACACACACACACACACACACACACCACCACCACCACCACCACCACCACCACCACCACCGACGAAAAAGGGCGGTGGAACGGGAGCGTTCACGTCCGTCGTGGCGGTGTTAGGGCCGGAGGCAATTCAATACTAGCCTCCCCAAGCAACAATCTGAAAGCAGGGGAGTGCATTCGCTTACATCCAGCCCCCTCTGCAGATGATCCACACCGCGTAGCATTGTAATGTCAACACAAGTCTCGACAATTTAGCCCTATGAGGCGAACACAACTTCGGGGAAGACGGAGTGGTATCGCAAAATGCGACTTCGCTTCCTGTCCAATAGGCCAAGTGGCCATGCCTCTCCAATGCCCCAACGTCAGGCAATGCTGCGCGCGTGCCGCGTGACCGCAGGGTTAATGCATGGTAGCGTAATGGCGGCCCGCGAACGCGACGACCTTCTCGGGATCATTCTTTCCCTTACGCACAGAGTGCCCCACAACAACAACCTCACAAGCACCTGTTATTACCAAAAACCGCTCGTGCACGCTATGTGCATTCTGAGCAGCGGCCTGACCAAAACAGTTTTTCAGCCGTCCCAGCACGCACTCATCCTGGCACAACTCAGAACTAGGGCCTGTGACACACTGCCAGGTCGCAGAACTTAGTGCGTCAACCCATCCAGCGCGGCTCCCGACTAAATCTCGGTAATGGCCGCAACCAACACTAAAGCTACGAAGCTCTATCTCAGACACCGGTTTCGCGAGATCGCCGATTGCGTCTCGTTCCTCTGTTTCAACTGTAGCTGCCTCCTCACACGGTTTTTCCCTCTCCTTCACAACCTCCTCGGGAGCTCTCATTCTTGGTTTCGCAGTCTCCACGCATGCGTTTTCGTGTTCTCCATCGGCCTCCTCGGTTACACTCTCACCATCAAGACTACCAAACCCACGCGACATCTCCGTATCGTTCCTACCCTCTTCAAACGTTTTGAGCTCCTCATCCTCCGTCCCTTCGCGTTCCCTCTCGCTTCCTCTTCCATTTTCTACATGCTCAACCCAGTCTACCCTCTCAGCTCCCTTATCCGCCTTTAACTCCTGCTTTTCCTCAGCCTGATCGTCAACTCCGTCTCTTTTTCGCTCCGTCTCGTCACATGCTTTCTCGTCTTCTATCCCCTTTCTCTTCTGGGCGAGCTTCTGAACGCCCGACACGGAGTTCGCTTTCTCGTGCAACTTTCGAGCGTAATTGGGAGCGCGGCGGGCCACAAGACTCTCCTGAGCGACTCCCGTCTCCTCGGTCCACCGATTAGAATTTGGGTACTGCCCGTGCCAGCAGTTCAGCATGCATTAGCGCAGTGTCCGATGCAAAAGCAGCTGGCGGCTCTAAACCCGCAACAACGGGGCTACCCTTTGACTCCGCGCTCGCTGCAACACTTTTCACGCTCGCTCCCCTTTCCGTGCAGCTGTTCCTGGCTGAGCTGCTCGCCAGCCGTGCGCAGCCACGGCCGCTTATCTCGTTCTCGCGCGGCTTCAAGTTGAAAAACGAGCTGGCTCCATTCAACTCTGCTGCCAGTGCATAACTCGGCCCGCTCGACGGGTTCTGCCCTTTGCGCTGCAACTCCATCCCCAAACTTTGCCTGCGAAGCTGCTCGTCATGTTCGAGCATTCACTTCATTACACCGCTCTACGGTATCACCGGACGCGCTTACCTCGTCGCTCCTCATCCCAATGTCCCTCTCCACGCGTTCGACATCGGCGGAAATGCTAGCCTTGTGTAGGGAGTCACGGCTGCTTGCTTTGTCATCGAAATGTACAACCTCCAAACACTGGTCGGAACCATTCAACTTCGCTGTTGCTATACAACTAGCTGGGTCTGTGCCCCATCGTTTGTGCTCGCGGGAGTCCTAGCGCAAGGGCGTCTGCCTTCTCCGCTCCAGCTCCAACTCATACCTTCGCAACCGCTCTAGAGATTCGAGCTTCAGCTTTTGCATGCGCTCTCTAAATTCTTGCGCTGCTTTTCTCTGTCTTTCCTTCGCTTCGCGCGCTCTTTCCTCTGCTTCGCGCGCTGCTTCTCTCTTGCGTTGTTCGAATTCGCGCGCTGCTATTCTCTCCCGTTCTTGAAACTCCCATTCCATCCGTCTAATAATCATTGCTTCGGACTCCCCTTGGGGAGATCCTCCTGCTGCCGAGCCTCCTTGAGGTGGCGTCTCATCTGCCTGACCATTTCCGTCTCCTTCCGCCATGTTCGTCTGCATGCTCCGCGTGACTACCATGCAACCCCAGACTCAGCCTACACCGCCACAACGAAGCGCAAGAAATCCCACTCACCCGCACCTCCGGTGGTCGGCCGCCGCGTCGTTGGCCCCGTGCGCAGGCTTGGCTGTGCCGCTCCACTCCGCGCGGAGCTCGGCCGCCGCCGATGAAGGCGGGCTTGCGTCTGCTTGATGCCCCTGGTTGTGGCCTGGTGATTTCTTCTGGCAAATCCTGTCGATTGCGCCAGTAAGGTTCGTTTCCCCGAAGTCCGGTGTCGACCAGGAACCCAATCGCCCGGGCTCCGGTTGATTTGGCAGGAGGCTGGCTGGGTGATGGTGTTGAAGTTCTTGGAGATGGCGGTCGAATTGACGAACTCGAGGCGTTAGGTTGAAGTTGATTAAGTGAAACGGAAGTTTATGTACAGCTATTTACAGTATGAAACTGGGTACATGAGAAATAAAAGAAAAAAAACTTCAAGCTTCGGCTAGACGCTAGCTCTGAGTGCGCACAAATCACTCGAGCTCCTCAACTTCGTCTAACTCACCCACTCTCGGAGCGTACACAAACCGCTCGAGAAACCACGGCCGAGACTCTGTCTCGCCGCAAGATCCGTCTAGTTGCCCGGTGCGGCGCTGCACCCTAAACCTCCGACGCGATCTTAACCTCGACTAGGGGGCTCACAAATCCCCACCTAGCGTTAACTGTGGAGACTCCTTGTCTCGCCGGGAACTGCCAGCGCAGCGCTCAGACAAGAAGGATTTCAAACGGCCAAGTTCGGCCTTATATAACCTCGAGATCACCCTCTCTCGGGAACGCCCCTGTAGCGTTCGTACACGCGTATGGGAGTGCCCGAATTCACGTAGGCAGCTGTCACTCAGCACGCCACGGAATATTCAATGAGGCGCCGCCACCTTTGGGTCAACGGCACGCCCGCTGACGAGCAGGTTCGAGCGACCCCGCGGGGTGAAAACGAAAGATGGCGACATTGCGTCATGCTGACCAGGGTGCGACAACAATGGAGACGCCGGTAATCCCCCCACCTCCTCGACGTTCCTGGAATTCGGAGGCGCCGTCGGCTTTCTCAATGGGGGATTATCCTTGAGGAATGCGGTGGGCCAGACAATCCGTCTCCCGGGCGCGCCGCGACGAATTAGCGGCAGTTGCAGCGTAGTGTCGGCAGTGCCACGTCGCTAGACAGAGCGGCGGGTTCTCACGCGCAGCCCGGGCGCCTGGCCGCTAATCTCATAAGTGGACCTTACACTGCCCTTTACCTTAAAACTCATTACCACGGTCGGTTACAGCGTGAGTATTGGGTGCTGGAGGTCCGCGGTGTCACCAATTACCGTCACCAAAATTGCTCAAGGTGCCCCGTGCGGGGTTTCAGTTAATTTTATTTTCTTTGTACCAATGTTGACTAAGCTGACTCGTCTCTCGTGTTCAAGCGACTTAGATTTTCCTACTAGCGTACCAGTCAGCGAAGCGTCGCATGTGCGCTTGTGCAGCGCTTGTATGGAGCGACCTGGACTAGGAGCTTGATGCAGTGTACAAACCAATAAAGTAACCAAAGGCACATTCTTCCATTCACAATCGTGACGTGGCTTAGTTTGAACTCAGCGAACAAATTGTTACGACCGTCGGTGGCCGGCGGACTAAACGCAGGGCAGACTGGCTCTGTCGGTAGGTCGGCGAGACATGCAGTAGCGCAGTCAAGCCAAGTCATTTCCTCCTGACGTCACACGAAAACGCCACAGAAAATGGGCGAATGTCCAGAGAGGAGGACAGCGTTTTCTAATTGATTTTTCTACTAAATATATTCCCGTAAACGCATTCAGAGTGGTAGAAGCAAGGCCTACTGACTCCGGACTACAATTTGCGCGAGTAATCCCGCAATGTTTACAAATCACTTCAGCGTCCCTTTAACGCAGCCCGCCTGCAGCTCATGAGGCCGCTGCGCCACTCCCAGACGTGTAAAAACTTAGGGTAAACGCATGGTATTTAAAATGCTTGGCGAATTGGGTCGCCTGCAGCTCTCCAAAATTTGCAAATCTACGATCTACATATATGGAGATGTACTCTGCACTGCTTCCCTACGGGAGCGGTAACTATAGCTGCATGGCACCCCCGTAGGTATTGCTCGGAGATTTCCTATGTGGTTTCAAGGATGGTTCAACAAGGGGGGGGGGGGGGGGGGAGGAAGGGAGGTGAATGTGTTTGTGGGCACACTATTGCCAACCTCGGAGGAAGAGTCTAGCCGCTGGTGACCATGATTTCGAGCAGTTCAAAGAAAACCATAACCTTACTTCCACGAATATTAAATACGATTGTCTTTCTACGGTGAATTGAACAGCTGAAATTTGTGTATGCCCGTCTGCCCGTATTTGCGTATGCAAATACGGGCGTATGCCCGTGCGTTGTGTATGCCCGTCGGGCGTTGTGTATGGCCGTCGGGCGTTGTGTGTATACGGGCGTTGTGTATGCCCGTCTGCCCGTCTGCCCGTCTGCCCATATTTGTGTCTGCCCGTCGGTTCAGCCTCTCGGCAAAACTTGTGGGAGTTTTTAGGCGAGACGTTTATACCAAAAAAGACATTTTTAAATGTTTATATTAGTTGGGAAGGTACATCCGTGAGCTGAAGTAAACGGACCATGGGAGCGGTGGCCAAAACTAATCGCTGCGCCATCTGGTTGCGCAGAGCCTGCTGTAGAGACCGCGCACAGCGCAGGCGCGGCCAGGCAGTTTTGCATCCATGCCACTATCACTTGCTTCTTAGCGACTGATTCTTGCTTCGATAAATCAGCGCCAATTAGAGTAACACTGCCGGGTATCGCCCTATATTTAAAACGTGTGACCCACCCGATATGCGGCAATGGTTCTATGCTGTCACACATAGCGTGCTGTGGCTGCGTGTATACGGCTCGTACCCTTTCTTTTCTTCGGTATCACAAGGTCGCAGCGGGAAAGCATTGCAGTAAATACATCCGAAAAAAAGGGCCGACCAACGTGAGTGCTTTCTCTTAGCTCAAGATGGTGTGCGGGCCATATTGGTTGTTATGATTGTTTATTTTCTTTTATGTCGGCTGGACCGATGTGCGGGGGGGGGGGG
>JABSTR010000778.1:0-43518 GCA_013339765.2 Haemaphysalis longicornis | reverse complement strand
CCTTAGCCACTGAGCCACCGCGGTGGGTCATTGGCTGATTCAGCGGGTGACATTCAGCCCATTGAATTTCCCATGCAGCCCCTTCCCAATAACCTGCACTGTACATACATTCCCTCCAACATGTTCCCACACCTTCACGACGGCAGATGGCAGGCTCGCGCCCACTATCTCGACCTCTTGCTTTCCGGACGCTGTCACGAGCCAATGTTGTCTGCGCATATTACCCTACTTGTGGCTCCTTTGCTTGAGTCATTATGTCCAGCCCAACCTCCACAGGAGGCCCTTACCCCAAAAGCAAACAAATTATCAACATTATCAAGCACTTTGCAACGTCCTAATCCCATTCAACGTCTGAGAAATCTCTTAATCCTCCCTCATCGATGCAGTGTACTTGAAAAAAAAGCAACGCGCACTTAATGATATACTTAAATGCACAAATATCACTTGTGGCGAGCCTACCACACACTCAAGAATCGAACTAAAAAACGCTGCAGTAGCGATATGAATGTAGCCGAAGCATACCCAGTCAACATAAATTCATTGATGCTCAACACTGCGGACATGCCCTCTACATCAACAGCCTGAGCTATTCCAGATAGATACAAAGTCCAAAAAAGCCCAATTGCTCAAA
Organism: Haemaphysalis longicornis; assembly: GCA_013339765.2. Lineage (NCBI taxonomy): Eukaryota > Metazoa > Arthropoda > Arachnida > Ixodida > Ixodidae > Haemaphysalis > Haemaphysalis longicornis. The sequence continues at coordinate 42,887 of JABSTR010000778.1, read as the reverse complement.
TATCGAGCACGTGTTACGTCTGTGTGAACCGGTTGTTCATGCGGCTATGGCAAGTTCTTGTTCATGACAATACATCACAAACACGATTCAGACCACTTTGCATGTACACATGCCTTTAAAACTGATCCAGACAGAACTGTGACCTGTCACATAAAGACTCCAAGGCCCCTCAAATCCACTCGCTACTATTACAGGCTAAAACATGTGGTACAAAATTCATATATCATTCTTTCACTCAACCATAAATACATGCAAGAGACTCAAACGGCCTCTCAAATACATTCCAGACAGTCAAAAGGCTTCTCAAGAATGTTTACACCTCCTGTCAATATCTTCCAAGTGAGAAAATCTTAACAGCACTCTTCTTCTTTTGAGCGTTTTTAAGAAGATCTGCACAGCATTTATACTGCCATCTCACATGTTCCCAGTGATGCTGTTATCACCACAAAATTGAGGCAGCCGATCTGCTGGTGTGTGTTTTACCTGTGTTTTAATGAACTATGGAATCTATATGGCAAAGCCTTCTGCTAAGCTACACATTTTGTCTTATATGATGGTTAAAGATTTGTCAAAAAACACAGAGAAAAAGTGGGAAATGTTACCTGAAAAAAAAAATCTTTTGCATCCTTGATTGATGATGAACTTTTTCAATGATGTAGAAGTCATATCATATCTTAAAGAATCTACAGTGGTGTGGGTGGCCGCAAGAGTTGCAGACTGCAAACGCACAGCATAAAAAGAAGTGCTTGCACTTGACAAGGGCTTATACACATCAATCCGTCTTGGCAGTCTCTGTGCAGCTAGGAGCACGTTAACATAAAAAAATGGTCATGACACTTGATAAATTCTCTCGCAACAGCAGTCAGCTAGGAGCACATACACAGGTCACAGGGACTCAGGCTGTCAACACGATTTGAATTGGCTTGTAAATGTCCTTTGCAATGAACTATGCACCCCTGGTGTGGCACTCTTTATTCTGTCTTTTGTTGGTTCCATGAGGGTTGTGCACAGGTTCAGGAATGCTCATGCATCAAGACTGGTAGAAACCCTTATTGTGAAAGTGTGTGCCCTTAAAAAGGAAAGTAGAAGTGTGCAAATATTTGAATACTTCGCAAATAGATTCTGTTCTATGCATATTTATTGTTTGAAGTTCTGCATGTTTTCAAATACATGAAATTTACTAATACTAATAAAGCCATAAAAGTTGGCTCTGGCGCACGACCTGCAAAGCTTCATGCTTCACCACACAACTTGCCCCTAGGGTGGCCCTAAGGCTGTCCAAAATGGCTTGACACATGTAAGCCCTGTGATGGTAACCTGCTTGTGTAAAATTTATAGGCCAAAAAGACGTTTCCTTCGGTACGTGGCATGAGTCATAAATCTAGAGCTACTACTTGTAGGCTTGCAGTAACGTCATAACAGCCACTAGCATGCTTTGCCTTTTTTCAATCTCTGGAGGGACTGCAGCCAGTCAAATACACTTCCTGTGTTCCGAGCACATTGACAAACCTGCATTTCAGCGCATGTATGGCATTATTTTGTTCCGCTGCTTTTCTGTATTCTCTTTATCTTTAATTTTGGCATGTTCTTGTATCAGTCACTAGAACATAAACACTGAGGACCGCATTCTGAGTTCATCCTCTGATCCATGCATTTCCTCGACTCAGCTGAGTGGAGGATAGAGTTATGTATTTACATATAAAAATCGCTTTCAACGATCTCCTTGACTGGAGGATCAAGCAGACTACCAGGGTCAGATGTGTTTAAAGCCCTGACTGCGCAAGTTTTAGGTTTTTTCTCTTTTGCAGCTACATTTCAGGAGCTCTATGCACATTAAGGCCAACTGCACTCAAATGTTCGACAACGTAAAAATAACGTCACCGAATAGTACATATGAAAAGGGTGCGAAATGCAAAATACCGCGCTTGGAACATCAAAGCGTGCGACAACAAAACGGCACGTGACATTGGCGTTTTCGGAACCGAAACTTAATAGAAAAGGCGGCAATAGCGGCGGCCGGACGTGACGTACGTGATGGAACGGAAGCGGCCGTGCCAGAGCGGCAGCCGCTCAGAGCCGCCTTGAAATGCGCGTGGTAGTGCGGCGTTTCGCTCTGCTATTTCCACAGAAGAACTCCGATGTACACCGGACAAACCGGCCGATGCGTAAATGACTGCCTCAGGGAACATGATCTTTTCATGAAGAATGGTACCGGGTCGCATTTGCCTCATTACTGCTGCGAGTGTGGCAAAGGATGCCTTCCGAGACTGACAGAGACAATCATTATCGGAAAGAGTCGTGACACCGCGGAGCGAGAACTGCGCGAAAGCGTATTTTTTCCAAAAAAACAGCGCAGTCTGTATCAGTGAAGCATCGCTATCCCTGTTCTCAAAGGAGTACCGGATCCTAGACAACATGCGATAAAAAGGTGTGATTGTTGTCTTCAGCTGTGGCTATTTTGTTTTTATAGCATCTTTTTCAGATCTATTATCCTTTGTGTATGTTTGTGGATTTGTAGACAAGCTACTTATATCCCTGTCTTTCCTTGGAATAAATCAGTTGTTAGTAGCGCATCTGTCTCGTCGTGCTTCGTTTTTTCTGTCCTCGTTTGTAGCGCTCGATTTTCCTTAAGCAATGAACCAACTAGCCCAACAGCATATTTTACTGAAAAAGCGGACCCTGATTTACAACGCTACTTGCCCGTACGATTTCGAAAAGGAGCTTATGTTATAGCCGACGCTTCAGCTATCACGTCCCTCTCTTTGAAGGGAACAAACCGCACGCGGACGGCGATCGATCACTATTTTTACCATACATTATGTGCAAACCGCTTCGTGAATATCAACCCAGTATTTTTCGCCTTGCTGTCTATCGGGAAACGAATTATAAAACGGATCTGAAACGATAAGCCAGCTTCCACAGCTAAATGATGCACTAAACAACTATTTTTACTTTAACCAGAGACAGGTGCTGCTGAAAACATTTATAAAATAAATTTAACGCTCAAAGTAAAATACTTCACTTGGGAATTGAACTTTTAAAAATCTAGTCTAGTATTTAGGACAGGAGAAGTTTCGTTAGTTTTCGCACTTGGCGAAGACGACGGCCGATATTTTGTGCTGATGTATTTGTTACTTAGAGAAATGCTGATTTCGGCTCACTTAGCGAGTGAGGAAAAGTCCCACAAGCGTTTATAGCCGCGTGTACAACAACTCTATTTAGGTCGCCAAACTTTTGGAAAGGTCTAAAGGATGGAGGTGGCGTTGGGCCAGCCCAAATATGGCCAATATTGGACGCGGGATGCAAGCGGCCAAGAAGTTATAAAATATATTTTTTTTCTGTGGTAAATGCAATAGGAATGGCAAATGTAAGGCAAGTGCTCGTTTCGCGCTATTTTTATCTTTGAGTAAAAATTTCATTTTCAAGTAAAAAGAGCTTTGCTAACTCCAAGACATTCGCAAGCGCGTGAATAGTTTGTAGGCTTCTCATCTTTCTTTCTTTTTTTGACATTGAAAACAAAATGGCGGATATTACTGCCGATGCGGTTAGTTTAAACATGTGAAGGCGACGGCGATACAGCGCGCTGGTGTAGCAGAGAAACCCCGGGCGAGCACATCCCTGCACCTGGCGGAGCGCCCTGCAAGTCGCCGGAGAAGCGCGAGCTTCACGGGACAGGTTCCCCAACCTCCGTCACAGGCCGCTCGGAACTTGTTTCGGCAACTCCAGCCCGGTGCAAATGTCGTCTGCATGGAGCTACTTCGAACGATGGTACCTAGTGTGCAGTGTGATTGCGAAGCTCAAGATTTCGTCAAGGTGATTTTAAGAGCTCAGACTGCTTATTTGGACAAAGAAAAATTTGAGTGCAGTTGGCCTTTATAGCCGAGACTTGTGCATTTAAAAATATTGGATTTGATTCCCCGTGAGTTTTTACTATTCATTTCCGACTTGTAGTACAATTCACACACCTCCGGAGAAAACATAACCCTAAATGAAGAGGCCCACACAAGGGGCACCCTATTAGGTGCCTTCTGTCCCTTCTGTAGTCCGTGAGATTTGGCGTGCGGCACCCCATCTCTGACGCTGAGGTTCAGGGCGTGAGGGCCGCTTGACCTTCTTGCTACCCGAGCTCTTGGCCAGCAGGCACTCTACCTGGTCCCCGGTTGACCCCAGGGTGACGCCTGGCAATGCTTGTGGGCTGCACCATGACGGTACGACCGCACTTCCGGCGCTGGTGAAGCCTGCCTTCGTGGGCAGGCTCTTTCCTGGGGCTCCTTCCTGATTTTGTGCATCTGCCGCAGCAGCTGCTGAAGGGCAATGGCATAATATGGGTTGCCAGCAGCTAGGGAGGGCTGGCGCAACCACTTCTCGTACATCTCCTGCAGCTCTGCAGTGTCCAACCAAAAATTTGTTCAGGAAATACCGCAGATTTACTCAAGATATCTTGCATCTCCCATCTTTACTATTGTCTTACCTGCACTGCTGAAGTAATAAGGGTGTTCCGTAGATATTCAACTATGGGTCTACCGGGAAACCCATTAGGCCAGAAAAATGTTCACAGACCTCACCTTCCCCTGCCAAGCTTAGATAACCAGTTTGGACCAGAGAATACTACGCAGGTATTTACAGATTAGTTTCACAAACATTAATGCATTTAATGAAATAAAATAAAACACAAGAAAAAGCTTTGTTTAGTGCCTTGTTCAGTTACGTAATAATGATTGATTGATTGATTGGCTGCGAGGTTTAAAGTACCGAAACTACACCTTGCTTATGAGGCGCGCTGTAGTGGAGAGAGCTGGGGCTTAATTTTGGTCACCTAGGAACAGCTAGGAACACTTAACGTGCGCCGAAATCTCGACACACAGACGCTTTCGCTTTTCACTTCTATCAGAAAAATTGCTACTGCAGCCGGTATCGAAGCCATGTCCTTGGGCTCAGTAGCACAACACCATAGCCACTTTAATCTCGCAGAACCCAAGCAATGCCTCTTCAGAATCCCAGGGTTCCTCAAAGCCTTACTTGAGAGCCCCTGACCTAGCGCTTTCGCAAGGTACCTTTTATTCACAGGGCCTTAGTGGCATACAAGGACTATTCAGTGAAACACACAGAAAAAACATTGAGTCCAGAATATAAAATTTTACAACTCAAGAACTTGCACTGTGCAACTGACTGTGTAACTAACAGTATGAGATTGGATCCTGGCAGAGTCTGTTTACCACTTCTTCTCTTAAGCTGGGCTGAAGACTGTCCCACCTGGTGGGGGCCCCTAACACAAGCACAGTGCTGTTTAATGAAAGCTTATTCCTCCTCCTCTTAGCACCCTCCCTATGTCAGAAAGGGCCTCGGAAGACATACGACAGCCAGCATACAAAATTTCAACTAGCTGTGACATATGAATAGTACTACTTCATTCATGCTTGTATCCCTCTACATGCATTGGAAAAACTTGTTTGTCTTGCTTCTGCTGTGATTCTACGCAGTCATGTTGGATTGCCTTAATTTTTGGAGTGTCTTTTTTGGCATCCTGTAGCCTTCTTCTATTTAGCTCCTGCAATTGTACCTTCGTAAAAATAAATTTTACTACAAGAGACCCTTGAAAAAATGCATGCACGTGGTTATAAAATAGGTAGCTCTTTCCAAAAAGTGGAGTGTGTTGCTGAGAAACAGATCTTGTTCAGGTGTCTAGTTGCTACCTAGGTTTCCGGTAACTGGAGTAAGGGTCACAAGTATTAGGCTTTGCTAAAATAACTGCACGAGCACAAGCCACGCCTCAACACCTCACGTTAGTGACTGCTTCCACTTGAGCCCTGGGCCTCCAGCTGTGGCTCGGTATCCATAGGCAGCTGCTGCTGTTCAGGCTCTGCTGCCACCGGTTGGCCTTGCCCTGTGGGTGTGCTGGCGCTGGCTTCTTGGGAGTTGTCCTGTGTTTGCTTTCCCAGTCAAGCTTCCTGAATGCCCCCTCCAGACTTGCTGTGAACAGTTAGGAATAGTCAAAACTGACTGTGAATCAGATCGAATATTCTCAAATACGAATAGTGGAAACCAACCGCGTATTACATATATTCAAATGTGAGTGGCAAAAGATTACTGAAAATGAATTATTTTCAAATGTGAATAGTGCAAATTCACTTCACATTGAATGTGATTCAAATTGCGCATTGGTCCCACGCCAGGCTGCTGTTAGCTGTGCCACGTATAAAGATGTATTATGAACTGCACTGTTGTGGCGAATACCACACGCCCATTTATTCCTTCTAAGTGGAACAAAAATAGTAGAGCGAAGTTATGTACTGAGACATATGAACGTCTGGGCCTAATGGCCACAATTTAAAAGTAGTTTTACAAGCAGAGGCTTTCACAGTCAGGCTGTGCCATCTTCATTAGGACAGGTGCATCAGACAAGTCTAGTTAAGTGCGCCATGGCTGTGCATGTGCTCCTCGCTGCCTTTCTCTCGAATTAGAGAATTCAACACTGCAGAACAGAGTTTTTGCGATACCTTTCCGTCTACACTGCATGATAGCTTGCTTGAAGATGAAAATTAAACTGAGAGAGATACCATGTTTGCATAAAAGTTGGCACAGGTCACATAAAAGTAGCAATATATGAAGTGTGCTGGGGTACATAGCCACTTACAATGTTCCACGGGATTTGGTGCTCTTCTGTCCAGCTTAGTGAAGGGGCTCACTCCTTCGTCGCCATACTGCCCTCTCCGCCACCCGCAGAACCAGTGGTAGACGTTGCTGTCTGGGGGATTTACAGCGCTGCTGGAGAGCAGGCCCTCACCGTCCTCCTGCCTTGCCAGCTTCGTTTTATGAGGAGCTAGTGCGGCTGCTGGGGTCGTATCATCTTGAAAGTAGCGGAAGAATGCGGCAATGGTGTCCGATGTGGGTTTTAGAAGGCGAAGCTTATCGGCGCAGTCGAGCCCGTGGTTGAGCACCCCATGCAGCATGATGACAGCAGTCGGCGAGACTGGCCAGTTGAGGAATGGGTCGTTCTGCTGAGTTGCTTTTGTGACTTCCTTAATTTTGACATCTACAAATGCTTAGCAGTAGTAGAATGCTTTCCGGCAGTTTCGTTCAAGCTTCTGTGCTGACACCTTCACTCCTTGTGGAACACAAACCTGTAAAAAGAGAATATCACAAATTATCTTAATTCTCAAAATATTATTTAAAGCTTGATATACAATGACTAACCTGCAATATACTTTTTTACTGAAATTACAATTTTATGAAACACAAACCTGTTAAACGGTAATATTACGAATTATTTTGGTTGTGAGAATATTATTGAGAACCAGATATGCAATCTGTAAGCTGCAAATGTGTTTTTTTAACTTCAATTACCCACTTCATATGACAAGTTTCACAATCAAACAACTAAGAAATGCTGAAGTTTCAAGGTGATGCGCGTACTGTAATAAAGATGTGCATCCAAGTCATGTTCTTATCTACTTCGCGGAATAAGAAATTATACAAGTTTAGCACTGGCCTTTCATTTAATTTTCCCATGTATGAAAAATGGCGTTTCAGGAAAATTTGTGTTGGTACCAAGCAAAAAAAAAAAGAAACTTATCGCTCACGAAATCGAAGCGGAACAGTTGCATGTTATGCTCTTGCACATAACACAATTCTCTCCAAAATGGAACAGTTATATGCTTCCTACAATTCGGTTACGTTTAAATCTACTGAACACGTAATAAGACGACACCTTTAAAGCCTCTTTTAAAGCATTTTCAGTTGGTCTTTTTTTTCTCCTCAGCAAGGGATGCCCCTTTATAGACCGAAGGGGGCAGGAGATAATTGCCTAAAAATCATTCATCTGTGAAAAGGTTAAAAGCATGACACACATGCTTCACTCTTCACGCTTGAACAGCTGTACGGTGCTCCCGGAGCCTGTCATTTATGCACCTACCAGTTTGCCCAATATAGCATTTCCGACCAGATAGAGGCACTTGGTATACAACACCTTGTTTGCAACCAACAAACAGCGTGGCATGCCTCTTCTTCGGTTGCCCTTCTTCTCGCCATTTGCAGCAGAGCACATTCGTGCTAGTTTTTCCGGGGCGGAGAACACAACGTCGGCACCACATTTCCCCGCAAACTTTTTAAGGCGGTGGGATAAATTGTGCACGTAGGGAACGACCACAGGCCTCTTTTCTTTGCGAGGTTCATATCGGCCTTGACGTCGTGCCCCTGACTTGACGTCACGCAATAGGCTTTCAACCACTGATGCCATTACTTCCCGAGGGAAGCCGGCATCTTTTAAACGTGCAACCTGGTGCTGAACACTATCGGCGACTTGGTGCTGACAAGACTTATCGAGGGCACCGCGAAGACCACTAACGCCAATACCCCTTTTCACTATCTTCGAATGCGCTGAACGATAATCAGAAATTGCTAAACTACGAAATTTGGAGCGAGAACAACATTTTTAGCTCATTATAAGGTGATACTAACGCTGTCCTGATATACTCTGAACAAACTTCTCCAACTTCATGCATCATAAAATATTTAGGTGTTTACATAATTTTAATTTATGTTTTCTCTTATTCAAGGTTATTTATTCGCTTCATCATGGGCGCTTATTTCAACAACCAATTCAGACACAAATATTGCATTCGAAATGAAACTATACAATTTTCTGGCTCGCAGACACAAAGGTGCTGTGACATCGTGCAAATATTGGGAAGTGATTATATAAATATCAAAAATTTGAATTTATTTACACCGCTCACCTTAAGGCAAAAGCAACCTCCATCGTCACAAGACACCAGTTATTATGCAATGATAAATGAGTGGAAGAAAATGACTTACAATTCCAGGAGTCTTTTGTGTGTTGGTACTACGAGCGTGAGCTTCCCAAAGCCAGGGGTGCTTCTGTCGTTGCGGCATATTGCCGTTGTTTTGAGTCAAGCCCCTTAATATACACTGCTCTTGTCGGCCGCCGCACAGGAAAAATCGGCCGTGGACGCAATGAAGGGCCTTATGTTGTGACGGAGCTCGAAGATGGCCACCGGGTCTTTGTTACAGTCTCGGCCGCCGTTTGCCTGTGGCAGGGCTGGGGACCATCGTGCCATGACGTTTAGGGTAAAACCTGGAACTGGTTTGGCGAGCCACAGGGTGCCCTTTTTGCCGACCAGCTGATCCCCAGTTTCCTTGGTTAGGATAAATACAGGCGAACAAATTTGTCTAATCGCAGAGAAGAAAATGGCTGTCTGCAATACCTAAGAAACCTACACGCAGTGCGCGAAAGTTGAGACAATGCAATTATCCTACACCAATAACACCCTCTCAGCCTCGAAAGAAACGCGAAAAATAAATAATGAAGGGGTGGGGAGCGGAAGAGAGCCATACTTCGCTGTGCGCGTCATTCAAAATGGCCATTCATCTATCTAAACCATATAATACGCCCAATACGTTAACCCATCGCTTTTTTCGGTTACCTTGCAAGAGTCTTGAATGTCTGCACCCCCGCTTGTATGTGGTTCTGCTTACACATACAAAGATCGCATGCTCCCTGTCGGACCTTTTTTACATTGTCATGAAGTCAAAGACGACGCAGTTGTCATCAAGGAAAAACCGTTTATTGGAGCGAACTTGTGCTCCCCTAACCACTCAAAGAATGCACAGAAGGCAAAGCAGCAGACAACAAAGTTGCATGTGCAGGCGAGCTCCGTCGATTCGAATGCCGCGGTGTCGGCTCCGCAAGAATTTATCTTTAGGCGCGAGTGCTTCTGGAACCGTCGAATTACATCCAGAACAAAGAAGATTATCCTACGCTGTTCACGTTAGTTCGTAACGCTCTGCCCATCAGAAGAGACAACGCATACGGCCTAGAAAGAAATAATGGAACACGCGCTTCCCTTGGCACACATATAACACAGACCGGCGCAGCTGGCCGGTAAAAGCAAACCACAAATAAACAAGCTCATTGCATGGTTCGCTACAATATCAGTTTTCACCCATCAATGGCCGGCGGGCCCTGTTTTTTCTTCCCCACCAGTTAGTGCCGACAACTCCTCGCTTCCTCGGCTATACCGTGACGAGTCAATTTTCTCTGTTAAGAACGACTCATCCACCTAATTATTCTTCGCGTGGCGACATGTCACATACGAAGGGGCACAACGCACACCTTTCGCGTCCCGTGCGCTGCTCTTACCAGAAACTTCCCATCGCTTTTGAGCCTGCACACCTGCGGAACCATCCTGACTCGAGCGATAGGACCGGCGTTGAGTCGTGAATGTTTCTAATAACGGCACGTTTGAAGCATCTGTTCCCTTCGTTTGAGGCGACGTTGCAGGCACAACAGGCCGCACAGCGCCAGCCAGAAAAAGTTCGATGGGAGGGGGGGGGGCTGAAGCCCATTCAGCCCTGCCCCCCCTGGCTACGCCACTGCCGCTCATGAATGAATATGTGCCGCTTTCCACAAGGCGGGTCACCACGTCCGGGTCACCAATGTCGGGAACGCGACAGAGAGACGAGCCGAAACACGTCAGAACGCTATGCCGTGCACCCTAAAAACTGGGGCCCCGTTTCATGCCACGCTCGTGGCGTTCGTGGCTCCCTGCGCACCGGCGGCGCGTAGTCCACACTCATCGCTTGTTGCTCAGCCCCAGCGCCATCGTTCTTGCATCGCCCGGCTGCGGCGCCGCCAACAAATAGCTTATTGAAGGTGCCGTTTTAAGTGCAAATGCATTTCTTAGTCGGGGGTTGTCGTGCGTTGGCCGGCGTGCGCCTAGCAACAGCTGTGGCGCGCCTAGCAACCGGAGCACGTAGTAGCTCGGGCGGGAGTAGCGGAGGGCAAGGAAGTCCTGCCTCTATAACACATTGGTTCCTCCCTCCGGGAGGAACCAATGTGTTATAGAGGCAGGACTTCCTAATTCTGTACAACTCCGAGGTAAGCCAAGTAAGAGATGACTCAATAAATGTTACACCCATTCCTGTAGTAAGTATAGTGGCGCATCACATTACCGACGGGCACTACCGCTACTTTGTTCCTGCAGGAGATAGGAAACCTTAGCTTAAAGGTGCCATAATGGGCGTTCCTCTATGTTTCTGATAAGGTTCCACCCTTTTTTGTCTTCCCATTACTACCTACGCGTGCTTATTAAAGAGACACTGCACACAAAATAGAAGCTGGTATAAATTGATTGGCATCCAAAGAAAACGAATATATCTGGGACGTTACTTCTAAAATGCTTTCGGAAATAATAAAAAAACAAAGCCATCAGTCATTCGCAGGAACAACGTAAACAGCGGCTGACCATGTGCAGCCAACAGTCACGTGACGAAGAGAAGGAGAAGCGCGCACACAAACTCTCAAAGAAACCTGCAAAATCTTACTTTACACATTTACTTTCGTAAGTCATGAACAATTATAAATGTTCAGACATAATTCAACTCTCCCGACATTCGCAAGATCTAAACAGTGGCGCCGCTGATGGTTGCGATGGGTGTTCCGGGTTCTTCGTAGTCAATGTGGCTTCTGCGGCCGCGATTCTGCACCTGTTATGCTTTAATTCTCCTGGTAGAACACACCACAGCATCACTCGCTTCCGGTTCCTGTTTGCGTTGCGTGAAACGTCATGAGATGGTGCGAGAGAAACGAGAGCGAGAAACGCGATTTGAATTGGTACTTTCACTGCAACTAAGACATCTTAAGGCTCTAAATAATCGCTCAGAGAGCTACTCGACAGTTACACTTTCCTCTGAACCTAACTTCCTAGTTCCATTCAGGGTACTTGTAAAGCTCGCTTAAAGGGACAGACAACCGATTTTTTTCGAGTATATATTCTCTATCCCAAATGAAAGGGTATCACTTAAAGCACCTTGACGAGAAACGGTTTTGCTGATAACGCCCTAGAACTTTTTAAATCGAATTTTTTTATCTACGAGCCGTATGTGTCCCTCCGAAAACTAATGCTGGCAACCATGACATAGAGTAGCTCGGCAACATACTTTTGTCTGTTTGCGAAATAAAAAAACAATATTTAAAAACTTGTTCCCAGCTAAAAAAGTTTGAATCGCAGGCTTTCTTTTTCCTGTATGTGTTTTTTTAATGCAACAGTCTATTTTGCACGAATGCGCCATCTGTTGGGATAGACGATAGGTAGAATCTGGCTTCACGTAGTGGAGGCGGGAAGTTCGATTCTCTCCGGGCGCGACGTTTTTTTTTTTTTTTTTTTAAGCTGCCGTTGGCGTATTTGGAAACTGAAATCCAATATTTTGGCAGAACAAACACCTCTGCCTCAGGCAGAATCATCAAAGCTCCTTCACTGGGTCTATTTACTGAACGCTGCCGTTGATTCTGGGCATGGAGGCTCAGTTAGCCACACTGAGAGCAACCCAGCGGCGGCGGGCGGCGTGTCTAAAAAAATTTCAAAATAATGCTAAAAAATACATGTACAATTTAACCTTATACAAATACTTGTGTTAAAAGGTTTTCAATACGTAAATAAATGTTTCAGCAGTTTACAGTAGCTGCTAGGTTTGCAGGTCACGTGACAGGGACACATATTGTAGTTCCAAGTTTCGACACTACGAACCGCCACCCTTCCGTTTTCAGGAAGTTTGCTGCCAAATTAAAATTATTTCCGCCAGTTTGTTTAGAAATTGCTTGTGGTTACCGGGCTATATAAAACGCTGGCTTTCATAAGAGCTAGAGAACATATAAGCGACAAAAATCGGTTGTCTGTCCCTTTAATCTGTTTTGTACACAGACAATTAAAGCCTACGCAATTTTCAGTCCATCTTGTCAAGAAAGAGGACTGCTTTCTAATCAGGAGCTCTGCAACACATTGCAGTGAATTAAAACGCGTAAGTCATAATAAACACTGAAGAAAACCACACAACTTTATATCATTTGCGTCGAACCGCAAAGTACAATCGGCCTAGGCAACTTGAATAGGAGAATAAAAAAGTTAGTTACTACCGCTAAATACATAAGTATAACTTTGGATGTGTCTTCTCACTGGCGAACAAATGTCAAAAAAGTAGCATTTGGGTGTTTTACACTTGTAAAGGCATACAAAAACTTGCTCAGTCATGTTTCAAGCCATGTTTACTTTAAATGCGTTTCGTAGAGATTTGTCTTATTTTAGGGCGTCATGCGGTTCACCAACACGTTTTACTGCAAATACCTCATTGGTATCAGCAGCGAAAAGTCAGCAGTGGTATCAGGAGCGAAACAGCTTCGCTATTCGCCGAAATAAACATTTTGCCGTTTTATAGCGCTAGGGTCAATATTATTGCTGCAAATATTCATAAAATACTTAAAACAGATAATCCATACTACTGATTAACCCTAATTACACCCAAAAGAGGTACAAGGCCTGCTGAAAATAACAGGCTTAACAAGCCGATATTACAGAATGTATATTTCCGGCGGCTATACTGTTTCGTGGAAGCGAAAATGTAGAATACCTTACTAAACTCTACCACAGCATTAACAAATATTTTGCCGTTCCTAAAACGCCACTTCAGAATTCAGGGACTACATCCCAGAACACTTAGTTTGATTGTAAGCGTCACCACCACGACAACACGCTGAACAGTAACGTGGTGCCAATAACTTTTCAAAATACGATTTTCAAAAATATTCTGTTGAATTGGTGCTGTACCTTTCGCTGCAACAGTACTTATTGAGAATGAGCGCGGTTTTGTGGTATAAAAACGTTATTTTGCAACTGCATGGTTGCTTCAATGCGTTGCAACATTCCGCCTAGTAACAGAAACAAAGCATAACCTTCCCGTTTTTAAATTGTGAGTCGTAACGCCGTGCCCTTGCTGCAGTATTTCCTGTGAATGGACCGTAAGTTTATGTAACTAAATAACTAAAAATGTAAAATGACACCTCTGATTTTGCAAAGGAATTGGAGCGACTGTTAGGCGTGCTCTTAGATTTGAGGCTAATGTAGGGTATTCAGGGGTTTCTGAATAGCTACACACTTTCCTTGCGTAGGAACAATCGGACCTCAGCACGGCTTCGCTGCTTCAATACTTTGAGATGAGCATGGACACGCAGGATCCTGAAGAAAAACCCCTGCGCAAAGTCTTCGGTATGCGATGGCAGCAAGAATTAAGCAGCAGCAGGTAAGGAGCACAGTTTGCCTAGTTTAGGTAGATTGCTCTTCAGATATGGCTGCAAACGTTGCACGTTCCGCACTAACGTCAATATCATATTCCAAGCAGCAAAAGGTGAAGCGGTGCTCTTGCGACTCTCTTTTTTTTTCAATTTCAGAAATTTTAGACTACATAGCAGTTAAACTAAGGTCTTGTCTTGCACATGTAGTCAGGCTTCCTTAACCATGGCTTAGAATGCGTTAGCCAGAACAGATCTTAAAACTGCGATTGGTACGACGGAGTATTGGTACAAGGTAGGTGCGGCTGCCGGGGCACAAGACAACTGTCTTCTCGCCGCAGGTACACTGTCGTTCGTTCCTGCTTAGCGCAAAACAAACACAGGGGCCATAGTCTGCAATAACGGTCTTTTACTGCCTTCTGTGTGGACCCTGATTCATTGATTTTCACTCCAGTCACCGAAACTTACGCACTCTTCCTTTCAAGCCCGAAATTGTCGGTACATACGCGATAGATGCTACCACGACGTTTCGGTATGATTATCAACCTAGTCCGCGCGTTGGTGATCGTGGACAGTCACTTCCAGCTAATTTAACAAAGCGGATTAAGACTATGACCACGTTCTTTCGCCTCCCTATTCGGAACGCAATGCAACCTCTACTAAACTGGGCACGGAGCGTGGCGGGAAAAGGGAGCACCACCCTGATCCCGGGAAAATCTGGTGATTTCGTTGGCGATGTGACAATGGTTAGCATCATTTGAAATCCCGTAATATAGGTGTATTATCACGGTTTATAAGTCACTGTAAGGTGACGTTAGGCTGAATGGTAATCACGATTGTCAATATTTGTGTTTTACTGGCTCCTGACGTCAGACGTCATCATGAACGTTTTGAAAAGGTCTGTATTACTGGGGACAACCTGAACTTGTTAATTACATAAGATAAAATTTACATCGCTGAACAAAGAGAACGAAAGGTAACGACAAAACGCGACCTCTGACATTCAACCAATGGCAGCGGTGTTGTTTCGTTCTTCCTTATGGTCCTTTTTTGCGCTGTAAACTCTTGTCTCGCCTGTGTGGTTATATAAGCCTCCAAGTGCTGCCAGAAATGAATGCCTTGCATACGTACGCACCGTAGATTGCCTCGTAACCTGAGGTGTATCCACCTGAATATACCTTCGGCCTAATGCCGCGTAGTCATGTGGAAATGCATTCGACACTAATAAGAGCTAAGCTGCTGTACAATTTTTCTTGAATGTTACATATTCTCCTGGTATTTATGTTTTGAAGGCGGTATATTTGACCTAGACATGAATTCCCCACAATAATGAGAGCTCCACAAAAGTGTAAACGGTAATACAAGTTAAAGATATCAAAACGTCGTGACTAGCTACCACGCGCTATCGATCCTGCCAATCTATCGGATGTGCTTTAAAATTTGTTCTAAAATTTGTGTACAATCTGAGTTCTCTCCGCATCAAAAATGTAGAGATTAGAGGCAACGACCACCCCGCGTGGGGGCTCGGCTGGACGTCCCCCATCTCCGCATGCCCTAAGTAATTCTCTGTTATCTGTCAGTGTGACCGAGGATACACGGCAAACCGGCAAAAATATTTGCCCTCGTGCCCCATTTTCTGCCACACGTACAGACCATTATTACCTTAATTGAAAAGTAGTAATGCCAAACAATTTTATAATTCGTGGAACGGGAGCATCTGGACGCAGATATCATATCTGTGTGAATAATTTCAAATGGTGGTACGGGTTGATGATAAGGAGTCAAATATTATTGAGATCCAGATAGGTTAAGTTGTGGGACCGTGGCGAAGGGATGTATTCTCCGTCCACAAATTTCTTGGGCTAGGCTGTAACGCACAGTGCCGAGAGTTTTCGGTTAAAACCATTTCAACAAATGGCTTCATTTATAACGTACCTGTAGTAAATAAATTTTGTCTCGTGTGGAATAACTTTTTGCTGTTTTTTATCTGACATTTATCTATTGCATTTCTTTTACGTACGCGCGATAATATTTCTACGCAGCTTTTTTCCCCATTCCAATTAGGCCTTTTTCAGGCAGACACTGGAACCTCTTCTTACCAATATTTACTCCAGGCAATGTATCTCTACATAAAATTCGTTCTTTAAGAAGCGAGAGGTTCAGTTCAATTCAGGCGATAAGAAGACTCTGATTTTACTACAATGTGCTCAGTTCACTAGAAATTCTGCCCTCAAAACACCCACGTGACTTCTTGCTGTAATAGGTCTCACATGTTAGGAATGCAGCCCCACTGTAAGGGCGCATCGCAGTCTTTATTAATTGTCATGAAAAAATTGTTCTTTCATTTGGTTTAGAGCACCTAAATATATTGCGTTGCATTCTGTGAACATACCCACATGTCATTTCTTCTGCTGCAACTAGTTATTGTAACCACAACTGCCACTTTTACATGGCGATGTCTTTTATAATATTTAGGCCACAGTGCCTGCACACGTTTTTAATGCGAAAGCAATCTTGAACTAGTCCAGCGAGCTTCATTGCTCTTCCACATTGCACCCTGAACTCTCTACTACGGCGACTGCCGCCGCCAATCCAGGGCTACTCCTCCCTCCTTCACGAGAGAGTCGCTTTATGGAAAGAGACCGGAGGAGTCGATTCAATTCAACCGATAACTGCCTCTGGGGTTAAATGCACCTCAACGAGGGGTTATTCAAGGAGAACGATAGACAGAAAAGAAGATATAAAAAGAGATGCAAAGAGAGAAGAATTTGATGGTTCGCAAGGCGCGCAGCATAGACAGCACTGGCAGCATCGTAGCCGGTCCGAGAGCCCCGTGTCCTATAAACGTCCAGCAGGGGACGGAACGCTTTTCCACGATTTTATGGGTAACATTCCAGGAACAACAGATTTGAAGAAGTGCATGAAGGCAGTCTCAGCTTCGCATAGGACGCTGTAAGCTCTGGTCGAGCGTGAGAATGTTGCGGACATTCTCACAGTGCATGCACGAGTGTATTGCAGGACAGTCTGGGCGGGCGGGTGAACTAGCGATGCCAACCTTGCGGCTTCTTTCCGCGCAGCCGTGACAGCCTATTCGCAGACGAAGAAGGAAAGCACGGTCAGCTCGGGTCAGTCCTCTCGAAGGAAGTGGGTGAGGTGGCCTCCTGGATGCAACTCGGGGTTCACGGTTCGTGGCCTGGAGGTGCCTTCGGATAAGGCACCGCGTGACGTCAGGGACCTGATTGCTTCGCTCGTCGAGGTGGATAGATGATGCACTTCTTTTGCAGGTAATCAGCCTCCTCATTTCCCTTGATGCCTACGTGAGCAGGTAGCCACTGCAGGCGAATGCTCTGAGGCTGGGCAGTTTGCTGGTTAGGCTTTTAAATGCAGAGCATTTCAGTAACTCACGATGTCACCTGCGTTCTCCCGTCGTTGTCCGCACCCCTCCCCCTACACTATATAAAGGACACTACTATCCGGCGCCAGGTTTCGATCCCTCGACCCTGCGGGCGGAAGGCAATGTACACGGTGCTCGACCAACTGCGCCACAATGCCGACACAGAATGGGACGCTACGAACGCGCCTTATATCGTTGACTCATTCAAATTACTGCTGACGAGCGCTCTCTCGTCCGCAGTTGCCACAAGTGCAACAACATTAACGTAACGCAAACTACTTAACGTCGTGCGCCCCCGGAAATGCTCTGCATTTGATCGTGCCCCTCGCGAGGGGGACGTTTTACTGCTTCGCCATGCAAACAGTTTGCCACGCTTCAGTTTCAGTTCTTTCACGTTGCGTGCGGCGCAAGACGCGTGCTGCACATGACAAAACAACCAACATGTGTGCTCGTTTGGCAGTAAGCTATAACATAGTTACCTCTGCTTGCGCATTTTCTCTAGAAACGCAATAATCAGCGGCCGTTGCGGGTTAATGCGCTGGTTTAATTCCATAAAACATCTTCGCCGTGTTCACCGCTTGAGTGTGAAACGTGTTATAAACATTGCTTCCACACATTGCACTTTTTTTTGTTAAAAGTGTTTTGTTAGCTGATACCGAAGTGGGCAGCAAGTAAAACTTGACAAACTTTTGTGTGATTATACTTTAGTATGATAGTTATGGTGCCTAAGGCTGAACTGGCCTACGCTGGGACCAAGTCATTTGACTTTGCATTGCTTGCGAGTACGTGTCGTCGACCTTAAGTTTCCAGCAGTTTTTCACAAAAATACTCTTTAAGATGAGGCCACCTCTCAGACACAAGGGTGCGAAAAAAAATTATACGGCGAAGAAGGACAGGGAAGTGAGGCAGAAAAGTCTAGAGGCGGGAGGAGAACGAGGAATGAGACAAAAGAAGGAAGAGGAAGAGCAGGTTGAAGAAGAGATCATGTTTCGAGGCGACGGTTTGAGGCGGGACCCGAGGCCTACGAACCCGCAAAGCACCAGCGGCTCCGCCCCGCTGGCCTCAGCACTAACGTGCACGTGCATTCACGCACCAGCGGCTACGTCCCGCTTGCTCAGTCACCATCTTCACGGCGCTGCGCGCAAGAAGCGACCTCAGTGACACTGGACACCCTACTACCGCAGCGACCCGATGCGACGAAGCAACAAAAAAAGGGTTTGATAATCGCCTATAAGAACCAATAGGAACCAATATGGATAGAGCGGGTTGAGATTATTGTAGTTGAAGAACTGAAAGAAATGTGGGGGTTTTTATGTTTTTCCAACACTTGTAATGTCTATTTTTCCTACCTCCTAAGTACCTTCACCTACCTTTGAAGTCTCTTTATGTTTCCTTGATCCCTCTGTGTCCGGCATTCATTTTTTCACGAAGGCAACGCGTAAAACCTAGTTATTTTATTCGCGTCTAACCGCAAAAAACAGCCTGGCCCATGCAGCTTTACCTTCGAAGAAATCACAATAGCACGGTAATACCCTAAGTACTTAGGTATACCTCCCGTCACTGGGTTCCTCATATAGAACAAATAATAAAGAAATTAGCATTTTGATGCTTAAGATTGGTAGAGGCACGGAAAAACTTCCTTGTTGATGTTTTAAGCCATATTTACTTGACATTGTTTCGCTGACATTTCACTTGTTGTATTGAGTCTTGGTGGTTAATCTATAGTGTTTACTGCAAATAAATCAATGGTATCAGAGCCGAGAAATGACATAACAGATGCGTTAATCCCCGAATTAACCTTATTGCCGTGTGATAGACTCACGGGCTAAAATATTGCTATAACTATTCACAAAAAACCAAGAACAAGCCGAAACGCTTATCAACCCTAATTACAAAAAAAAACAAGATACAAGGCACGTCGAACATAACCTTAACCTGTCCACATTACCTAATGTATATACCTAGCGCCTATTCTCTTTTGTGAGAATGAAAGTGTATAATCATAAACCAAACTTTATCACACTATTAAATATCACCAAAAATTTTACCACCCACAAACTTCAGATTGAAGTTTGAAGTTTAAAGTTTTTTTTTCTGAATGCAGAAAAACAGAGGGAAGGCAAAAGGCGGCTAGCCTGACAGAGGCCTTCCCTCCGAGCACAGTTCACACATAGGTATATTTTAATACAAACAAAACAAACATGGCAATTGATTCGGAAAGCAGAACATGCCAAGAAAATATTTTACAAGGAAATTGATTTATATACAGGCACACGCTTATCAAAACAAGAAGACACGGTTGTTTATCGATAATAAAGGCACATATCCCAACGTCATTTTAATTGTTAAATCATTACGATAATCACACGATAACAATGGCAAGAGAAATACCAGTTGTACTTGCGCAGAAAGAAACTTGTCGGCCCATATTAAGTAAATACAAGGCACAGAAACAAATTAGGTACACTGAACATTACTTTACATTATTATAGTTTTAAATGTGCTATTTGATATTGCCACAGTCAAGTCATTAGAAGGCAACTCTGAGTCACTCGAGAAGCGCAGGGCGGTGCCGTCAATCCCTCGTTCACGCGAGATTGGGTGTGCACGGGAACACCCGGGCTAAAGGAGGAAGAGGACTTTCTCTCTCGCGCAGGCTTCCCTGAGCAAGCAGAGTCGCCATTAGACTGCTATAGGGTTTTTGGTCTCTTTTCTTATTAAACTATACCCCTTACTGTTGACCAGTCGCTACGTTTACGCTACATTTTTGGTGGAGGAGCCGGGTACCAGCCGCGAATCTCGCATGCACAGCGAGGACACCGCCTCTGAAGACCGGGCGCATGAAACAGAGCTGACGCCCGTTCATCAACGCATCAGTCGTCGGCTTCGAGGTGCATCGCCTGAGTACGGGATTCTGCCCGCGACATCCAGGGCAGCAGCGGCAGACCCTACGGGCCCAACAATGGCAAGCGACAACCTTACGCCATGTCAGTGCGTGTTCCAACTGCAGCGAAAGGCTCCAAGTTTTCATGGAGACGCCTTTGAAGACGCGGAAAATTGGCTTGAGCTGTATGAGCGGGTCGCGAGATTTATTGGATGGGATCAAGCGCGGAAGCTGCATGTCGTGCACTTCCCCTTGGAAGACGGCGCGAGGACGTGGCGCGAAAACCACGAAGCAGATTTCACAAGCTGGGATGAATTCCAACGCAGATTTCTGAAGCCCTTTGCCCGGGGTGACCGCAAGGAAAAGGCTGAAGCCGCTTTGCGCTCCAGAAACCAGGGCCCCAATGAAAGCGTTTCGATGTACTACGAGGAGATGTCCCGTCTTTTCCGACGTGCAGACCCGAGCATGGCTGAGGATAAAAAGCTTTGTCACCCTATGCGAGGTGTGAAACAGGAGCTTTTCGTGGGCTTGTGCCCAATCCCCCACGTACCGTGATTGAGATTCTTACGGAAGCGACGACGATGGAAAGGACGCTAAGACAGCGTGCCAGACAATACGACCACCACCCTGCTTCCGCGTCGGTGGACGTGTTTACTGCGGCCTCGGGGACCAGTCGTGAAACGTTGCGGGAGCTCATCCGCTCAGTGATTAGGGAGGAACTTCACCTCCTACAACTGCCTCAGGCCTCACCGGCGTACGCTTCTGTGACCCAACTCGTGCAAGAGGTGGTTAAGCAAGCGGTTCAACCACCGATGAACCTCGACATGCAGCCGCCCTCACGCATCTCGGAGAGCGCGATGACATACGCCACGGCTCTGCAAGAAGCCCCTACGTACGCTGCTTCGAACGTCGCCGCTGCTACTACCGACGCGTACGCCCCGTCGTCTATTGGTGTCTTTATTCGTCGCTAGCCTGGAAACTGCCCAGCCCCTCCTGCTGGACGGAGCGCCGTACGCAAGACGGACATGTGGCGTGCGCCGGGCGTGCTACCACTGTGTTTTCACTGCGGGGAGGCTGGTCACCTGCACAGGTCGTGCCCCTACCGTCGTGCTGGCCTTCGAGGTTTCCCTCCAAACGCGCCCTGCCCTCTGGACGGTGAAATACCTGCCGAAATTCAACAGTATCTGTTCGCGCAACGCGCTCCCTCTCGCCCGGAAACCACGCCAGCATCGTATCGTCGTTACACATCACCGAGCCCTCGACTCTCCTCTAGCTCGCCTGGGCGGCGCTCGCCCAGCCCGAATCGGGAAAACTGAAACCATCGACCTCTGGAGGTGGGGCCGCTGAAAAGACCGTCAGCGAAGATCCTCCATCGTGTTTACGACGACGTACATCGGAACCGACGCATCTAGAAAGTTATGGGAAAAGAGCCACATGTGACCTCGCCGTTAGTATCGACGACTACGACGTGACTGCGCTGGTGGACACAGGTGCGGATTACTCGGTAATTATTAGCAATCTGGCAAGAGAGCTGAGGAAGGTACTGACGCAGTGGACTGGGCCTCACATTCGCACGGCAGGCAGTTACCTGGTTACCCCTACAGGCCAATGCACGGTTAGGGTTACTATACGGGGTACACCTACGTGGGCGATTTCATCGTACTCCCGGAATGCTCGAGGGACGTCATACTGGGTATGAACTTCATGCAAACGAACGGCGCCATCATCGACCTACAGACATCGACCGTTACATTCTCCACCGAACGAGCCATCGCCAGAAACGATTCAGAAGCAGGGCAATTCTGTGCCCTCCGCGTAGTGGACGACCGCGTGGTGGTACCGCCACGAAGCAGCGTAATGATCCTTGTTAAAGGGAACGTGTCTTAAAGTTGCGAACGGCTAGTGGAAGGCTACATAAATTTGCTTTTAGAACAAAAAATTTGTGTTGCAAGGAGCCTTATCCGCCTCCATAACGGCTGTGCTAATGTGGTGCTGACAAACTTCGGGAACGAGCTTCAACACGTCCAAAAAGGCACCGCCATCGCCTCCTCGCACGAATTCGTTCAAGCGGCACAAGTTTGCACTGTGGGAGAAGGTGGGCATGAAGCATCGGCTCCGGAAGACATTGTCGGGTTAATCCACATCAGCCCTGACCTGTCGGCAGAGCAGCAACGGCAGCTGAGAGCCCTCCTCGAGGATTTCCGCGAATGTTTCTCTACTTCATCGAAAGTTCGACAAACGCCTGTGGCCAAACATCGCATCATCGTCGACGAAACGACCAAGCCAGTCTACCAGCATCCCTACCGCGTGTCCTACAAGGAAATAGAAGCCATCAGGACCCAAGTAACGAAAATGTTACGAGACGACGTGATTCAACCGTCCACAAGTCCGTGGGCATCCCCTGTTGTGCTGGTCCAAAAGAAAGACAAAACCTTACGATTTTGCGACGATTACAGGAAGCTAAATCGTGTAACAAAACGAGATGTATACCCTCTTCTACGAATAGACGACGCCTTAGACCGACTACGTAATGCAAAGTACTCTTCCTCTTTAGATCTCAAAAGTGGGTACTGGCAGATTGAGGTTGACGAGCGAGACCGCGAGAAGACTGCGTTTGTCACGCCCGATGGGCTTTAAGAGTTTAAAGTACTTCCGTTTGGTCTCTGCTCGGCACCCGCGACGTTCCAGCGAATGATGGACACTGTCTTGTCCGGCCTAAAAGTGGCAGACGTGTCTGGTTTACCTGGACGATGTCGTCGGGTTTTCTGCCACCTTTGATGACCACCTACAACGACTTCGACTAGTTCTTGACGCTATCAAGTCGGCTGGTGTGACTATAAAACCCGAAAAGTGCAACTTCGTCTACAAACAGCTGCGGTTCCTAGGACATGTCATCAGTTCAGACGGTGCCGCACCAGACCCTGAGAAGGCGGCAGCCGTAGCAGCCTTCCCCCGACCAGCCGATAAAAAAGCTGTTAGGCGCTTCCTAGGCCTCTGCGCCTATTACAGACGCTTTGTAGAGAATTTTTCTGACCTGGCGGAACCATTGACGCGACTGACAAAAGACGACGTACCTTTCGCATGGCAAGAAGAGCAAGAAGTGGCTTTCAATCACCTGCGGGACCGGCTACAATAAGCGCCAGTACTAGCTCATTTTGACGAACACGCACATACGGAGATCCACACCCATGCCAGTAACGTCGGTCTTGGTTCACTCCTCGTTCAGTGGCAGGACGGAGCCGAGCGAGTTCTAGCCTATGCCAGCCGCACTCTATCAAAGGCAGAGATGAATTACTCCACCACTGAAAAAGAGTGTCTTGCCGTCGTCTGGGCCATCAACAAGTTCCGGCCGTACCTTTATGGCAGGCGGTTTAATGTTGTCAGTGACCACCATTCCTTGTGTTGGCTGGCAAACCTAAAAGACCCATCTGGACGCCTCGCCAGATGGAGTCTCCGCCTACAAGAGTACGACATGACGGTCGTTTACAGGTCCGGGCGGAAGCATAGCGATGCTGATTGCTTGTCACGGGCACCTGTCGAGTCGGCAAGCCCAGACACCGACGAAGACTTCCCCTTTCTCGGAATCGTTACTCCTGCTGAAATGGCCCAACTACAACGAGAGGACCCTGAATTGCTTCTTGTCATCCAGTATTTGGAAGGTCTCAATGTCCAAATTCCGCAAGCCTTTGCCCGCAACATGTCGTTCTTTAGCCTCCGGCACGGAGTGTTGTACAAGCGGAATTTCAGAAATAGCTGCGATGCGCAAACAAATTGCGCAAAGAAATTGCGCAACAGCGATGCGCAAAGAAATTTTGTACGCCTGCCACGACGAAACGTCGGCGGGACACCTGGGCGTCAGCCGTACACTGGCGAGGATACACCGGAAATACTATGGGCCGAAGCTATTGCGAACAGTTCAGCACTACGTCAAGAGCTGCCGCGACTGCCAAAAGAGGAAGGTTCCGCCTTTGAAACCAGCAGGGCTTCTTCAGCCAATACAACCACCGATGGCCCCTTTCCAGCAAGTAGGCATGGATCTGCTGAGCCCATTTCCTACCTCCACGAAGGGGAACAGGTGGATCGTGGTGGCGACCGACTACCTCACGTGGTACGCGGAGACAGCATCTGTCCCAAGGGCAACTGCGGCTGAGGAAGCTCAGTTCTTCGTCCACAACATCGTTTTACGGCATGGAGCTCCCCAGATTCTCATAACGGACAGGGGCGCTTCTTTCACAGCTGACCTCATGCAGTCCGTCATGGTACTAACCCACACATCTCACAGGCGAACAACTGCTTACCATCCGCAGACCAATGGCTTGACTGAGCGACTTAACAGGACCCTCACCGACATGCTCTCAATGTATGTCGATGTCGAGCATAAAACGTGGGATGAGATCTTGCCATACGCAACTTTCGCGTACAACACCGCAGTTCAGGAGACCACAGCCATGACTCCGTTTCAGCTGGTTTATGGTCGCACTGCCACTACGACTCTTGATAGCATGCTTCCGATCCATGAGGATGAAGACGGCGACGCCTACTATTTCGTGCAAAGAGCCGAGGAAGCACGCCAGCTAGCACGGGAGCGAATTCAACGTCAGCAAAGTTCCGATGCTGCTCGCTACAACGAGCACAGGCGGGCCGTGTTCTACGAACCAGGGGACGCGGTTTGGGTTTGGACACCAGTTCGACAGCGTGGACGTTCTGAGAAACTGCTTCGTCGGTACTTCGGGCCATATAAAGTTATTCGCCGCCTTAGCGACATCAACTATGAAGTGGCACCTTATGGAAGGGCACCCTGCTCCCGACGCGTCAGGCTAACTCCAGAGGTTGTGCACGTGGTCCGAATGAAGCCGTACTACGACAGAGACTAGCCATGTCTTCTACAGTGCTGATGGACAGAACGTTTTTTCTGCCGAATCCCTGTGACGGTTACCCTTCGGCAATGAAGCACTCCATTATCTCGTTCCCGGGCCGTCATCTATTACTTCTTGGTGACCGGCACTTCCAGCATCGAGACGATGCTTCTTCCGAAGAGGGGGGCAATGCCTCAGTCAAGTCATTAGAAGGCAACTCTGAGGCACTCAAGATGCGCAGGGCGGTGCCGTCAATCCCTCGTTCGCGCGAGATTTGGTGTGCACGGGAACACCCCGGCTAAAGGAGGAAGAGGACTTTCTCTCTCGCGCGGGCTTCCCTGAGCAAGCAGAGTCGCCATTAGACTGCTATAGGGTTTTTGGTCTTATTAAACTATACTCCTTACTGTTGACCAGTCGCTACGTTTACGCTACAATATCTTTTCAAAATCTACTTGCATCCCTACCATATTTAAAAGAAAGATAATTTGGTATTCTAAATGTTGTCGGCCGTAATCGGTTCTTGTCTTTGGCAGCTTAAGCTGTTGCCGGCGAAAACTATATAAAGATGTTTCAGATACGTTACCGGGGATGTAGAGTTCATTTTTGTATATATATTACAAAAGTCTAAAATACAAAACTAGGTTTGCTTTCACAAGGGAGTATTTTATATAAAGGAGAGATGTTGGCAAATATTCCGCATGACCCGTGTTGCACAAAAGAATGCGCAAAACCTTTTTTCTGCAATTTTACCAGCCTTCCATAAGTCGTATTGGTGGTTATGCCCCCATACCAAAATGCAATAGCTTAATCTAGAGTATAAAAGTGAGTAGCACATGGAACGTTTCAGCCATGTAGGAATCAATGAGGTTAACCTATATAGGCAGCCTACCGACCTACTGAAATCAATTGCCAAATTATCGATGTGAACGTTCCAACAAAGATTTTTCTGAAACCAGACACCCAAAACATTGTGTTGCTTTCTTGTTTTTGTTTCACACCTCAAAAAATAATCTCGACGCCATAATGTTTTGGCTTATTGATAGGAGAAAAGATTATGTATTTAGTTTTGTCATAGTTCAGTTGGAGCTTATTTAGGGTTAGCCATTCGGATAACTGATTTAAGTACGTATTGACCATGTTTTCCTGTTCAAAAAGGCTACTGGTCGTAAAGAAAATGTTAGTATCAGCGTACATAATGCCTTTAGGTGTATAAGGTATGCTACAAAGTCGTTCACGTGCATTAAAAATAGCAAAGGTCCAGGGATAGAGCCCTGGGGTACGCTTCTTTTCACTTTGATTTGGTCTGACGTGCAACCGCATACACTGACGCACTGACATCGATCAGCTAGGTAACTCTCTATTAACTTCAGTACACCATCTCCCGTAGGCCATATGTTAGAAGTTTCGACACAAGGACATCATGGCACACAGATTAGAACTCTTTGCGCAAGTCAACGAATAATCCTAGAGTGTATAATCTGCTTTCAAAATTATGTATTATGTCGTGCCTAATACTAAGTAAAGCGGCTTCAGTAGATTTTTCTTTCTGAAAACCGAATTGCACATTGCTTATAATACTGAATTTATTAAAACTATTCTCAAGTCGAGTGTTTGTGGCACGTTCGAAAACTTTAAACAAGAATGGTAGAATTTAGAATCGCCTGTAATTGTTTATTTCTTTTTCACAACCACCCTTATGAACAGGAAAAATTTGTGCTATTTTTAACTGGTCTGTAAACATTTGGTCTGTAAGCAGTTAACAATAACTGCTAAAATAGGGGATATGATTTCGGATACATGGTTAATAGGAAGGGCTTTTAGATCATCAAAACCCGAAGCAATATTGTTTTGAATATTCGTAATAATTTCCCTTATTTCATTAGGTGTAACCGGGGTCAACGAGACAGAATTAGCTATTTGGCTAACTGAGGATATAGGACTCTCAGATTCGTCGCATCTATCATCAGGCGCAATAGCAGTAGCAAAGTGCGTGTTCAGAGAACAAACAGCGTCATATCCCGTTTTAAGGCCTGTAGTTGTCATTATATTTAGACAGCTACGTTCTGTGTGACCACCTCTGAGATTATTTATGTCAACCAAATTTTCTTGGGGTCATTACGTATATTGCTGAACAGCCATTCATAATACTCTATTTTTGCTCTTTTCAGTTCAGCCTTTAACTGATTTCGGTATTTATTAAAGGTAGCAAAGCTATCCCGGTCTTTTCACTGCAGAAAGGAATGAAACATATTGTTCTTTTTTTTTAGTTTTTTTAAAGCGTTTTGCTGTTCTAAGGCTTGCGTATTTTTTTACATCTTGGCCTGGTTAGTTCTAATGGAAATGCTTGCTCATAGCACAGCAAAAGTTTTTTTAAAAACAATGTGTACTCCTTGTTCAGGTCCTTTTCTTTAAATACGCATTCCCATACATTGCCATATACGAGACTACGAAAGTGTTCCAAAGATTGGTCATTTATATTTCAAATGAATTTTTCCGTTTGACGTTGACGCCTATCAAACAAGTCTGGTATTAAATAAAATACGGGTAAATTGTCGCTTATCTCAGCCGAGAGTACTACAGCGGTCCAAAGCGGTGGCCGTTTGTTTGTAGCACATATATCAAGAAGGGACGCACTGTTTGACTTCATTCTAGTAGCTTCCATAATAACGTTTTCACTAGCATAGGAATTGACTAGTTTTATGAACTGCCTTGATGAAGGGTCATTCAAAAGCATATTTCTATTAACATCCCCCATTACCACGAAGGTAACGCCAGAACAACTCAGAAACTGAAGTACATTGTCTAAGAACTAAAAATAAACCTGCTTGTTGCCACCTAGTGGTCTCTATATCTCAACAATCATACCCCGCGTACGGTGAGGCATTCAACATTGGCGGTAACAGTAGAAAATTCTGAAATCAGTTCATGCCTGGCCGGTTTTTTTACATACGCCACTACACCGCCACCACGGCCATGTGGGCGTAAAATACCATATTATACATAGTTTTAACAATGTGGAGGGTTTCTTTCAGAAGTGAGCCAGGTTTCAGTAAATAGCATTGCATCAAAAGAAAATGTGAGTCAACTAAATAAATTCAGCAAATGATCATGTTTATGACGAAGACTGCGCATGTTCCTATGAATTATTGGAAAATTCTGTCTGGTATGTTGAATTAATGTATTAAGTGTGTGGAAATCATGGTAGCAGCTTGTAATAAATGCAGCCATATTTTTTGATTCAGCATTATTTCTGCCAAGCAATGCTTTTTCCCTATTCCGTTCTTGTCATCCGGTCAAGGTCCTTTAGAGCTGCTATCCGTATACACAGGGACCCTTCGTCTTTTCCTGCGAATACTTTTACCCGGTAGTCCACACGAACTTCCAGTTCACATCACGCATTTTTTGGACCGCAGCACCGAGTAGTTATTTGCCTTGCCTAGTTAGGTGTTCATTTACGTATACCTGGCTGCTGGATTTCAAGTACGATAGGTTTCAAGTACAAAAAAATTACTGCCTTTCCACTCTGTGAAGAATGATGACCTGCAAAGCTGAACGCCGTCCACGGAGTGCAGGAAACAAAGCACGCTTGTTGTAATTTGCGATTGAGCACACTTCCGAGCCACGTCCAATTAGCTGAATGAACCTCTGAAGGATCCAAGGGTTGTTTTTTATACAAACATGGAGCTGGCTGTGTACCCCCCGCGTCGTAAGCGTCTTACGGTTTGTGTAACACACAAACCGAATCTGCCGTACCACTAAGGATTCCAGACCGGTCCCATTTGACCGTTTAAAGTTCACGTTTAAACCTCGCACTAGCACAACGGACCTGCCAACCATCAGTACGGGCATGAAACCTATAGCTGCGCGTGCACGCCCCCCTCCACCTTCCCTCCCACTGTTTTCTATTACAAACCTGCGCACGCGTAACACAGCAACCGTTCATGTGCGCGCGCTTAGAAGTGACAGACGCGGTCGAAAATATCTCCTAAAAGCCCTCTGAAGAAGTGATATTGGCTCACGTTGGCGTTGAGCGGACAAGTTTCTGTTTATCTAGGAAGTATTCTCCGATACTCGACGAGCTGAACTTAAGGCAGTAACGGCGGCGCCAGCAGCTTTCCTTTGCTTTTGCCCCCAGTTTGCGCTTGTGTTCAGACCAACGTTGTTGTTGTTGTTGTTGTTGCGCCTTCAGGTATGGCACATACCCAATCAGGGGATCGGCCAGACCAACGCTTCAATCCTTGCACTTCTCCCTCCAAACGAATGACATGCATGCGTGCCATAACAATTTAAAACCTGGAAGCCCTTGAGCTCCATTATCGCATACAAACATGTGGCTGTGCGCTTTCTTTTCCTTCTCCCCTCGTATGCGTCTTACTGTGTATGTAGGATGTCTGTGTAACACATCAACCCACATCCGAACACTCGATTAAAGGTGTTGTGCCACCACATTTTATGTCTGTAAAAAGCCTGCTGTGGGCTTTCTCTGTGTGCAACGACCATCAACACGAAGTGCTGGGTACAGCAAGCGCCTATTATATACTTTAAGTATTTGTAAGTTTTGCAAGTATTTGTAAGTTTTTGTGACATGTTATAGGAAGCATACTCTTCATGCGTTGTTTGAATTTTCGCTCTGTATTGCTCTCCCTGCATTGGCGAGCATCTTTGCCTGCAGTGTGAATAAATGAAATGAAATTTTAGTTCGCTTCTAAAAAGTACCTAAACGCTCTTCTAGAGATCGGGACCTATTGCTAGCGCCACTAACCATGACGTCAGTGAATTGCCAGCGTAACAAATTTGGTGACGTCATACCACGTTAGCGACTCGAGCGACGTCAACGTGAACTCCAGTTACCACAGTTTGTTTGGTCGCGTGGTCGTATCAGGCACACTAGGCCGACACGACGGCGACGACGACGTGACGCCGACGAGTCGCCAAACCATCGGCCAACTGCCGAATTGCCAGACCACGTGGTCACACTACGCCGACGGCGACACAAACACGTCGGCCGATGGAAAGTCGCCGTAGTGTGACTGACTCGCCGACCGAAGACGCCAACAAAACCGGTCGCCTGACTGGTCGCCCGACGCGTCGTCGGGAAACGACCGAGAAGGAAAACTGCGCCCCGACAACATTCGTCCCGCAATGGACGCGGCTCCATTTTGTTAGTTTCTGGAGTGTAATAAACTCAGTAAGGTCCATGAAGCCCGTACAACTCAACACTAGCGCTAATGCGATCCGTATTTTGGCGTTCGACGCTTCGGTCGTGCTCTTCGGCGACGCCGCTACCCCGGAATGCGTGTGCGGTCGGCTCGCCTGTAGAAAATATAAGGTCAGTTTCGTGCAGAAGAAGAGTTACGTAGGGTAATTTGGGTACTAAGAGATCAGTATCGGCAAAGGTTTTTAACGTACAACGTAAAACCAAAGTACGGCAAGCACTATCCTTACAGTGCAAAATCGTAGACCTAGCCGGCCGCACATATTTCTGCGAGTGCTTTCGCGAAGGAGCAGACTTGATGGCGATAAGCTATTGCGGGGGCTTCGCGGAACCTTGCTGCGCAAGCGCTATTTAAGAAATTTGGTTTACAAGCCAGGATAGCTGTAAACTAGCTAGCAAACACCGACGTACGACTCCAAGGATGGGCCTTCATCTAGTAAACCGGCTATTTCGCGATGTGGAGCCCTTTGTGCGGTGGCGCAGTTGTCTCACGCGTCGCGCCCGCTCGGTCAACGTTGTGGGTTCATTTCGCGGCGGAAACAGCTTTTTTCTTTAGCGGTTTTTTAAGGGGCATGGCTTGCATATCCAATTGCATTTCCATGGTTTGCGTATCCACGGTTTTCATTTGTCTGCATCCGAGGATGCAGACAAAGCGTCTGTGTCAGAGGTGTCGCGGCTTGACACGACCAACGCTTACCTCGCCTTTACATTATACGCCCTGCCCACGTCCATTTCGTCTTCTTAATTTCTACTAATATGCCCATAACGAGTGTTTGTTCCCTGACCCACTCCGCTCTCTTCTTGTCCCTTAATGTTAAATACATCATCTTCAGTTCCATTACTCGCTGAGTCGTCCTCAATTTAAGTTGAACCCTTTTAGTGAGCCTCCAAGTTTCTGCCCCGCAGGTGAGTACCAGAATCATGCAGCTATCATACACTTCCTCCTTCAAAGACAAAGGTAGGCTGTCATTTATTATATGAGAATACCTGCCGATTGCACTCCACCCCATTCTTATCCTTGTAATTATCTCTGCCTCATGGTTGGGATCCCGTGTCACTACACGGCCTAAGTACATATATTCTCTTACCACTTCCACAGCCGCGCCACCTGTCTCAAACCGCTGTGTGATCCCGAGGCGATAGAGCATTACTTTAGTTTTCTGCATAGCTTACAGGCCCACGATTGTACTCTGCTTCTTCAGTGCGGTAATTATGCTTTGCCATTCGTCCCCGAGTTACATAGCAAGACCGAGGCATCCTCCGTTAATACTTACGCTCACCTGCTCCCAATCTAATGTTGTGAAGAATTCTCTGACGAAAATGCTGTGAAGGACATTGGAGATTGTGTCTCCTGATCTGACGCACTTCCTTGAAGTTATTTTACTGCTATCCTTATGGAGAACGACGGTGGCTGTGCACCCATGGAAGATATTCCCTAGTATTCCTACGTAATGCTCGCTTACACCCTGATTCTGCAATGCCTCAATGAGTGATGCGGTTTTAACCGAGTCTAATGTTATCTCATAGTCTACGAAGGCTATATAGAGGGGTTGAGTATATACTCCACACATTTCTGTATCACAAGATTTATCGTGTGGATATGTTCCATTGTTGAGCAGCCTTTACGAAACCCTGCTTCCTCGTTAATTTGAGAGAAATATAAGGTGGAGAAATTTTGTTAGCGATTACCTTCGTAAGTACCTTGTAGACGACTGACAGTAAGCTGATCGGGATGTACTTTTTCAAGTCCTTCATGTCCCCATTCCTATGGGTTAAGAGGATGTTCGCGTTAAGATTACGGTACACTCGAGTTCATTAGGCATTGCGTACGCAGGTTTCCGGGTTTTTCTGCTACAATTTATCCGCCACTCTTGAAGAGAAACTGCTCTTATCTAATCCTCACCAGGTGCTTTCCCGCTTGCATTTCGTTGAAGCCATCTTTACTTCTTTTCTAGTTACTGGTGGTATGTCTACCTCCTCTGAACTACTTCCTCGTCGGTATTATGCTGGATGTCGCGGCTACTGTACAGATCTCTATAGAACTCTTTCGCTATTTTAACCCTATTTGTGATAACTATTTTAACCCTATTTGTGATAACATTGCCTTGATTGCCCTTAAGTTTCATACATCAGAATTTTTCCCATTCCTAGAGCGTCTTCTCTGCTTTCAGGCTGACTCCGTTCTTTACAGCATGCTCAATCCTCTCCGTATGTCAGCTGTCTCACACTTATTACCCGCGAAAGCTCCTCTAGTTCTAATCTGTCAGCTGGGTTGGAGATTATCGTGCTTTGCCATTTTCCAATTAAATATTTTGTCACTTGGGAAACTTTACCAGTATCCTTGTCTAGCTTTCATACCAACGACTTCTACTGCACACTCCGTGATAATGCATGTAAGATTGTCGCTCGCTTCCTGTGTCGTAAACCCTGCTTCCTTGGTTAGACCTGAATATCGACTCTGCAGCGCAATCCTGAATTGTTCTACTTCCCGTCTTACTGTTAGCTCATTCCTCGGCTTCTTCCGTATTAACGTGTTATGGTCCCTCCTCAAACTTAGCCTAATTCGAGGTCTTACCACATGGTTACTAGACCTCACCTTTCCAAGGACTTCCACATCCTGCACGACGCCAGGGTTACTGCATAGTATCAACTCTATTTCATTTTTATGCTCTCCGTTAGGACTCCTCCACGTCCATTCAGGTTCTCCCGTTTGCGGAGGAAGGTACTCGTCATACTTTGATTATTCTGTTGGGCGAACTATACTAATAAGTTCCCTCTGTTATTTCTACAACCCAGACCATATATGCCAACTGCTTTGTCTCCAGCCCTGTTCTTGTCTACTCTATCATTGAAGTATCCTATAACTACGGTATACGGTGTTATTACTGTAGCCATTGCCGATTACACATCTTCACAGAACCGTGTAACTATCTGGTCGTCATGACTGGATGTAGGCACGTAACCCTGTACCACCTTGAATTTGTACCAATTATTAAGCCTAATTAAAAGACAAGCGACCCTTTCGCTAATGCTACAGTATCCCTCCGTGTTGCCAGCTATGCTTTCACTGACTAGAAATCCCCGTTCAAGTTCTCTTCTGTCCACTAGACCACAGTAACGTAGGACGTGTCCATTTTTTTGCCCTATAAAGCCTTCACCAGCCCTCCTAACTTCTCAAAGGCGCATTACATCCCATTTAACGCCCTCTAATTTCTGTAATAACACCTCAAGACTCGCCTCGTTAGATAAAGTTCTCGTGTTAAACGTTGCCAGGTTCAGATTCCAATGGTGGTCTGTCCGGATCCAGGGATTCTTGGCATCCTCTGCTGCTTCGCAGGCGTGACCACCGTCGTTGTCATTTCCTCCGAAGCCGCTGAGAACTAAGGGCCGTGGGTTAATTGGCGTATTCATGGGAGGTTTGGGCTACTACTCTTTATCTGTTTATTTTTTATTTATTTATTTATTTATTTATTTATTTATTTATTTATTTATTTATTTATTTAATTGCTTGTTTACAGTATACTGCGGTCACGAAGGACCATGCAGTTCGAATACAGCATTACATATAGAAATACATATAACACATTTCAATTACATAAAAAGAACCAAGATTTAGAAGAGAAACAGAAAGTATCTCTACCCGCAAAATTCTCTGGCTGCACAAATCAATAGCTTCTAATTTGAAAAACGTGAAAAAAATCACAATACATACAAACAAAAAATGCAACAAGAGCTGTCAGTGCATTCCCAAATCAGTGAATAGGGCATTTTCAAACGCGTTGGCAGATTGCGATGAAACAATTCTCTCAGACAGTGAATTGCAATCCCTAATGGGTCGCGGAAAAAATGAGTTTTGAAAAGATTAGTGCGCGTTTTGTACAGAAGAAGATTACACGAATGCCGATTTCTCAATGTGCGTGACAACAATGGTTGTATATATGCGCAGGAATTCACATTATTTTGTTGTGATACAACAAATATAAGAATTTTAGTCTGGCTACTTTCCTGCGCTCCCGCTACTACACCAGGGTGGCCAATCCTGCTCTGGTGAGAGAGTGCGTTTCTGGCATTGGCCACAGGGATCAGGCCGCACCCAAGGCCTCCAGCAATTCCATTAGCAGCCGGATTTTTTTCTCGATCCGGTGGGAATTGTGTGGCACCGGGATTCGAGTTGCCGTCCTTTTGCACGCGAGGTGGATTCTCTGCCTCTAAGCCACCCCTGCACACTACCATTACTCGCTAAATTGTGTAACCTGGTGTTAATTATTCTCCAAAATACGATTTTTCAAGAACAACATGTGGAATTAGTAATGTTCCTTTCAGTGCAACAGCTACTTATTGAGAATAAGCACGGTTTTTGTTGTATAAAAAGGTGCTCTTGCAACTACATGGTTATTTCAATGCGTGCTACAGTTCGCCTAGTAGCGCAAACATGGAATGCCCTTGCCATAATTTAAAGTTGTGAGTTGTAGCGCTGCGCCCTTTCGGCAATAATTCCTTTGAAGGGCTATTATGTTGATATAAATTAATAACTAAAAATATAGAATACCTCATTCGGTCTTGCAAAAGAATTGGCGCGATTGTTAAACGTGCTCTTAGACTTGAGACTAACGTAGCGAGTTCAGGAGTTTTTGAATAGTTCTTCATCTTCCTCGCGTAGCAACAATGAGGTTTCACTAAGCCTTCGCTAGTTTACCCTTTAAGAAGGGCGCATGCATGCGGGCTCGTGAACAAAAAACACTGCGCAAAGGTTTGAGTATGCCATTGCAACAAGAATGAAATTAAAGCAGGTAAGGAGCATTGTTTGCCTAGTTTAGGTAGATTTATCGCTTCGCACCTGACGGCAAACGTTGCATCTTCCGCACTTGCGTCAATATCATATTTCAAGCAGCAAAAGGTTAAGATGTTCTTTTTCGACCCACGATGTTTTTTTTTTTAATTTCAGAAAGTTCAGAACACATAGCAGTTAAACTAAGGTCTTCCTTCGAACATGTCTTCCTTAACATTTGGTTACTACACGTTGGAATATAATTTGAAAACTGCAAGCTGCACGATGCTGTATTAGTAAAAGATAGGTGCGGTTACCCGGGTTCAACAAAACTTTGTCCTCTCTCCGCAGGTACACTACCGTTCGTTGCTGCTTAGCGCCAAACGACGACAGGTGCCATTGTCTCCCATAACAATCTTTTACCGCCTACCGTGTGGACCCTTCTTGTTTATTTACAATCCAGTAATAAAATATTCCCCACCTTTCGTGTCAAGCCGGAACTTTTCAGTATTTACGCAAGCAATATTATCACGAAGCTTCGGTATGACTATGAACATGTCCCACGCGTTCGTCATTGTGCACAATTAGTGGCAGCTAACTTGACAACTGGGGCTATGACCACGTTCCATCGACTCTTTTTGGGGTACGCGATTAAACCTCTTCTAGACTGATCATGAAGCATAACGGGAATGGGAACATGATCCGGCTCCTGGGAAATTTCAGTGAAGTGTTCGGCAATGTAATAATTTTTACGTTATTTTGAATACTGAAAACCGTTTTTATTATCCCTGTTTATAAGGCCCTGCAAGGTGCAATTAGGCTACATTTTCATTCCGGTTGTCAAGATATGTGTTTAACCAAATCCTTACGTTATCATGAACGTGTTGAGGAGGTCTGCGTCACTAAAAAGAACGTGAACTGGCTAGTTAAACATGGAAACATTTACATCGCAGGTAAACGAGAACGAAATATAACAACGTAATACGACCGCTGACATTCATATAATTTTAGAAATGGTGTCTTTTCGTTCGTCTTCTTTGTTCTTGTTCTTCAGCGCTGTAAACTCTTGTCAGGTCTGTGTGCTTATATCACAGTGTCCATGTGCTGCCATGAATAAATGTTTTGCACGTTCTCACCCCAGGCCGCCTCGTCACTGACGTGCGTCAAGTTGAATATACCGTATGCCTAATGCGGGGCAGTAGTGCGAGAAAGCCTTCTACACTACTCAGGAGCTAAGCTGCTGCAGAATCGATTGTTACATATGCCACTTGCATTTATGTTTTGAAAGTCAGTCGTTCTAGTCTAACGTTATCTATTTGCTATATATTCACCTGTAAGAAAAGGCAAGCGCTAATACACGGATAGGATATAAAAAAATTCTGCAGCTCGCACTAGTGGTGCAAGCCTCGAGCACAGCGGAGGTGGGAGATGATCTAGCATCTCCCCACACTTAAGCGGGTCCCAGCAGAAAGGGAGCATCCGGACCCCAGCAGTGCAAAGCCACCTTCGATGGCACTGCACAGCAAAGCCCACTAAAATATGTACAGTGTTTTATTCAGCAGCAATCGTTGTCGTCCCTTTCGTCGTGGTCTTCCAACAGCGCAACCAACTAAGAAAAATCCACTTGTAGCGCGTCCACGCCTCGGTGTACAGGAAAGTGGATCTCGTCCACCCGCACAAAACACACTGCAAGACTAGTTCACAAAACGTCCTCGATGGTATCTGAACTTACCTCTCCGCGTGCTGCATTTGAACACATTTTAACTGCTCCAGTTAAGGCAAGGGCAATGTTCACCGACTCTCGAGCAGCCCTCCAGCACCTGATGGTGCTGCCAGAAGAGCAGAGTGCTAAAGAAATAAAGACCTACGCACTCAGGCAATAAATAAACACCACGTGGTTGTTGTGCGGTGGCTTCCAGCTCACTTCCAGCTTCCAGCGAAACATTAAAGATGTTTCGCTATTGCGAACACTCCTAGGATCACCATGAACTGGCCCATTAAATGCAAATTCCAGGAACTGGCCCAGTTATGAACGTTACTGAGAACGACCAGCCTTTGTTCATTTTCTCTTACCTTCACTCCCCATTCCTCTCGTCCTTCGTGATCATGCGTCATCCCTTTCTAAAAAAAGGTTTTCTCTCTTCTCATAACATACTCCGCATGAGCTCACTTTTGCGACTTGTCATGCGGAGAAAGGCCATTCACATTTCTCAGTTGTGCGTCAAGAACCCCGGCAAGTGACAAGGAATCTCCCATGGCCGCGTTCGCTGCAGTGCGTGCATTTTACGCCAAGATTTGAGGTTGTTTAAACATCGCATCAGTCTAGGCCTCACAAGAGGAACGTTCTAAGGCCGGCGAAGGAGAGCGCCTCGAGGAGCTATTAGCACATGCCCGCACCACGCGCATGAGCAGCAGTGGAAGCTCTCATCGGCAAGCTGCGGCTGCCCAAGAGTTCCACAAGCCGGTCCAGCCGCAGCTGCTCGTCACCGACGCATGCTCCCACTACCCCAGAATGAGCCAAGCACCCGACGCGGCAATGCACGCGCAAAGCAAGGAACCGAATGAGGAGGGCAGCGCTATGCACACCGACTCCACCGAAGAAAGCGGCTCATTAGCGAAGTCGGCATACGATGAAAACTGCCGCAGAACAGTCAATTTACGGAATCAATAGAAAGTTACAGAAAGGAAACGAAACAAGACCACCGCCCTTTAGGGAGCCGCACCAGGCGCACAACCAACCTCCCAGCACTCGGTCCCGGAGACGGCGCAGCGGGAACGTTCCCAGATGCCACCATTGCCCGTAGTAGACACGAAAATCATTTATCGCCCACAAGCTGGTCTTCAACTTTCCGGATGGTCTCTCGCAGAAAATACTTACGCCACCGGAAGAGCAAGAAAATCACACAGAAGGAAGTCTACAACAATGTTCGCATTCAAGTGCAGCGCATCGAAAACCTCGTCACCGCAAGTACGCCAAGGAAAGACCTGGCTTTCGACTTCCTGAGAGAAATCAGCAGCATTCAAATAGGACGACACATATTCACCGTGCGAGCCCATGTGAAAACTCCGGAATGGATCAGAAGAGGAGTCATCAACGGCGTTCCACTGAATACCAGTCCCTGTAACAGCAGAGTTGTTAGATGAGTTGGTACATAATTGCAAGGATTTAAAAGCGTCGCACGAAGACGAGGGACTAAAACATCACAATACATACCATGCGCACTGTGTTGGGTTCGTGTTTCGGTTCCTAGTTTTCGTGCAGCGCGTTGAAATCTCTTGCACGCGGTGCATCAAGCACCACACCCTTTAGAACATAACGTGCATCCAGGGAATGTTGTGCTTGTTATCACGTAAAAGCGGCGTTAAAATCCCTGTGATAGTACGGATGAACACTGGCAGCCAACGCGTGGGCGTGCTGGCTCCGGCGTTTCTGCCGATCGGCGATCCTCCATAGAGTTATTTTTCCTCCTGCCACCGCGGGGCGCCACCATCTACGCGCCTTGCGAATATCGTAATGATCGTTACCTAACGGGAGGAAAGCAAAAATGGGCCGGTGTCCTTTTTGCCGTCGACAAATCTATCCTGTGTGTGCTACGTAGTGATATTGAGACTGCAGATGAGTCTTTATGGTTTGAAATTATTCTCTCTAAAACTGAAAAACTTCTAGTTGGTGTTTTTTTACATTCCCCCTGATGTAGCTCCTGACGCGTTCCATCAGTTAGTGTCCTCCATTGAACAGGAGCTTATCACTCATTGCAACCGCAAGGTCCTCTTCCTTGGAGACTTTAACGCTCCTGGCGTTCAGTGGTGCCAGCTAACGTGTTCCCATTATCAC
Source organism: Haemaphysalis longicornis (assembly GCA_013339765.2). Lineage (NCBI taxonomy): Eukaryota > Metazoa > Arthropoda > Arachnida > Ixodida > Ixodidae > Haemaphysalis > Haemaphysalis longicornis. The sequence goes on along the minus strand of JABSTR010000778.1, from coordinate 3,855 downwards.
CAACACATTGAACAGAAGGGTAATAGATTACTAGATTATTCGTCTTTCACTGCCATGAAACAGCGTAATCACATACAAAACGGCAGTGGAAACAGTCTGGAGCTGTGTTTTTCAAACTTTGATGGCATTAGTGTGTCGCGCTCTGATTGTTCCTTAGTAATACACGACAAATTTCATCCACCTCTTTCTATTTCCTGTTGCCTTCCTACAATGCTCCACCGTTCCGTAAGTTCCAGCAACACGCAACCTCGCTTTGCTTTCGCCCGGGGAGATTACGTTAAGCTATATGGCTACTTTTCTGCTCGCCCCTTGATCGACAGTCATTGACCACTCTGATATCAATGAACAAGTTGACCGTTTTACTGTGAGTGTGCTTTTGGGTATGACGAAATACATCCCGGAATATTTACCAAAGCAGTTCAAGTTCCCATACTGGTTCTCTTCTGATTTGTCGGATGCCCTGAAACTCAAAGAACGTGTGCACAGAAAGATGAAGCGCTCTGGTACCAACCAGTTTGCTCAGGAATACCGGTGCCTACGTGCCTTATGCAAAATATTGCACAAACGTGATCGTACTTCATACCTGGCGTTGGTAGAAGCTAAAGCAACTCATCAAACGGGAGCCTTCTGGAAGTACATTCATTTTACATCCAGTACAACTAAAGAATCTATTCGTCTACGCAGAGGTGGCCGAGTGCTTTTCTCATCAGTTTTCCTCTTTTTTTGGGCTAAGCGGTAATACTGATGGCGGCCGCGTCCCTTGTCACCAGGGCGGTAACTCTGGTTGTTTCCAACTGGATGAGAACATCGTGCGGACCAGTATCAAGCGGCTAAAGCCCTCGCTTTCTTGTGGACCAGATGGTATTCCTGCCGCCATTCTAAAAACGTATGCAAACATATTCGTTCCTGTGTTCACTTCAATGTTTAATAGCTGTCTCCGGTCTGGCACGTTCCCTCGCTCATGGAAAATCTCTCGCGTATTCCCTGTATTCAAGTTAGGCCCAAAAACTGACGCCATAAACTATAGGCCAGTCTCGCTCCTTTGTTCTGCCTCTAAAATATTCGAGTTATCTCTTCATATGGTCTTGTCTTTCTCACTTAAACACGTCCTCATTCCTAATCAACATGGCTTTATGCGTGGTCGTTCAACTTCCACAAACCTCGCGTGCTTCATTGAGCAGGCTGTCCCAGCAATCGTTGGTAGAAGCCAACTTGATGTGGTCTACTGTGACATGAGCAAGGCCTTTGATGTAGTCAACCACTCGTTATTTCTTGCCAAGCTCATTCTGTTAGATGTCCACGCTTCTTTGGTGGGTCTTATACGTTGCTATCTCCAGCAGCGATATTGCTATGTAAGTGTTAACGGTCAAACTTCATTTAGGCACAAAGCAACCAGTGGTGTACCCCAGGGATCTGTTCTGGGTCCCCTTCTTTTCTCCATTTTTATTAACGATGTTGTTTCTGTAATTCAAAATTCTTCTTTTTTGTTGTATGCTGATGATATTAAAATCTTTAGAGAAGTGCGTAATATTCATGACTGTAATTATCTTCAGGCTGATATTGCGTCATTCCATTGTTGGTGCACCAAAAACGACCTAATTTTGAACCCCTCAAAAACGAAAGTTGTCTCCTATAGCAGAAAAACTCAACAGCTGCAATACTCTTATAAAATTGCAAGCACTGCATTGCCGAGGTTGACTGATATTCTAGACTTGGGTGTACTATTTGATTCTTCTCTGACTTTCTCTTCCCCACTTTACACAAATTACCCGTCGCTCTCTTCCATGTTTGGGTGCTGTTTTCAGGTATTCTAGAGAGTGTAAAGGTCCTCTTCCTTTCTTAAAGTTGTATTCGGCTCTCTGCTTACCTCTTCTCGAATACGGGTCTGTTGTTTGGAATTGAACTTGCAAGTGCAATAGTGACCGCACCGAAAGGGTTCAAAATAAGTTCCTTTCTATCTTTAAGCACCGTTTCCGTCATGTTCAAGAAGACGCACGCGGCATCATGTCTTTTCTGAAAAGTATTCCTTCCTTTTGGTGTCGACAAATGCGAGCTATTATCTTTCTTTATAAACTTCTTCGTGGTGATATTTTATGTGATGACTTGGTTACACGTATCAATGGCAACTTGCCGAACAAACTTTTCCGCACATTTCGAGCTTTTCAGAACAGATTCTTTAATTAAACGACGCTCGTCCATCTGCAGAATATAATGTTCATAATATGAATATTCCGATCGTGTTGATATATTCCAGAGCTCTTTTTCTGTGTTCTTTAATGACTTGAAAATTGTTGTAGCTGAGTGCCTTATGACAATCCAAATATATATGCCATATTTATTTTATGAAATCATGTTCTTGCTTGATGTTTTTCACTTTTCCTGATTTTGTGTTGCTTGAATTTTTGTAAGTTTGAGTGTCCGGCCTTGTAACGCTGAACTTTGTTTTTCCATTTTGAAACTTCCCAATATTTTCCTACAAAACCTTCATTTTTGTGCGTATTGTTTATCTCTCATGTTTATTGTGTATTTGCTCGTATATTTCCTATTTTTCACGCACCTTGAACGTTTTGCTGGCCGAGTGTCGTGGCTTGCAACACTAGGCTTCCTGTTTTTCTTTTCTGTTTTTTTTTTTTTTCTGCTTTGTTTTCTTACATTTCTGTAACTATTTTTACTTTATTGTTTCTGTCATACCTATGGTTTTGTGTGTTGTGTCGTCTCGATTTTAGTTTGTTTTTATGAATGTTTTTATGAATGTTTTTATGAATGAATGTGAAAAAATTACCAAGTTTTTTTGTAAAGATAGGGACTTTTTTGGGTGAAACAAAAGAGAGGGGGTGTTATTTGCGGTCGATAGCGCTTTTCAATCTATGCGGCGTCATGAACTTGAGCGCGACAACGAGTCTGTCTGGCTGTGCATGCGTCTGACTGGCGGTGAGAAGCTTTCACTGGGGGCGTTTTACATTCACCTGATGTTCCTATATCGTCGTTTAGAAAGCTCCTTACATCTGTAGAAGAAGTTTGCTCATCACACCCAAATCACAAGCATATCATTCTGGGCGACTTCAATACACCGGGTGTACATTGGAAACATCTTACCAGTGTTGTACGGAACGGCGTTACAAGGAACAGCGTTCCTGGAACTAGTTCCTTTTAAGAGAAACGGAGGAACGCCACCGTTTCAATAAGGGTCGGTGGAACTAACTATAACGGGAACTCGTTAGGTTTTGAAGGAACGGCAGGAATGGCGTTCCTGTCGTTACATCGCTAGTATTTGGCTGTTTTGATGCCAAGGCTTGAGTACAAAAATCCACAAGCCGCTACGGCGTTTACTTCCTATAAGCTGGTCAATTTGCCCGCCTTTCAGCCGTGAGTGCTTCCTCGAAGGCCAAAGGCAGAAGATTAACCACGCAGCAAGCCCCAGCTTGTGCTCGCTTTTATGGTGGTTGAACTTACGCGGCGTTCGACGGGTGAATAGCGTAGCCGCGAGAATGTTTTTCACCCTTCATCGTTTGCCTGGGGAGGCCAGGACGCGCCTCTGGCAGATAGAATTGGTCCCTGGGGGGAAAGATTGTCTAATACGGGGTCCGGAGATTTCGGTGTCGGACATTTAGGTGCAGGACATTTCGGTGCGGTCATTTCTGTGCAGGGACATTTGGTGCACAACGTCTTTGCCCAGACTTTTGAGTCACGGATGTCCCAGGCATTCTTTGAACATTTTAGCTATAATATTGTAATATTGTCAGTTGATATGATTTTACATTGTGGACTTGTGCTAGCGGCGCCGTGAGTGGAAACGAACGCTTAAACCTGGCGGAGCATTGCCACGTAAAACATTTCGGTAGTAGATGGTAAAAC
>JABSTR010000777.1:0-21169 GCA_013339765.2 Haemaphysalis longicornis | reverse complement strand
AAATATCTTGCAACCGTCCCAAATAATTAACAGCTCTTTAGTTGATTGACTCGATATAGATCGCATACACCTGATAACTTAGTAAACCATCTAGGGTAAAACAACTAGCAAATGTTTATGGCTAGTATGTTACGCAATCCAGTGGTATGAAGTTATCATATTATCTACACATCGGAACATCGACTACAGTGACTACCTGAACAAGACGCGCCGGGTGACCTCCCTTCTCTGTGAGACATGTTGTGTTCGTGAGAACATCAATCATCTTGTGTCTGCATCAGCGCTTCGCCGCAGGAACACTCTTCATGAAGTGGTATTGCGTATTCGTGCTGACGTACATCTTAAACTCAGTGACGTCCTCGGGTTATCGCTCTCGGCGGCCGAAGCGAAACGGGCTACAAAGCTTCGTCGTTGTTTTTCCGCCAATTCGACTTGGATCAAATTGTATTAAAATTTCACCGTAATTGGACTTCGGCGCGTATGTTGAGTGGGCGCGCCTGCGTCTTTTTTTTTCGCCTTTTCATAACTTAAAATCATTTATTTATTTATTTATTTATTTATTTATTTGATTTTATTTATTTATTTATTTGAGAGACTCTAATGGCCCAAGAGGTATTATGTCTTAATTTGTTCCTGCAATTCTGTCCCTGTTTTTTTTTTCCATTGGATGTCCTCACAGTCTTTGTCTGCATCTGCATTGCTTCATACGAATGTATACGCCTGTATAGTGTCCTACATCCTATTCCCCGAGTTTTTGCGCTTTCTTGTTTTTGCATGACGGAATAGGCTAACTTGTTTTTCCGAGCTTATACTGTGTTTACTTTCGTAAAAAAAATGCATGCTGTTTTTTTTGTGTGTGTGCGTGTACGCTGCTTCTGACCATTACAGCGAATTGTAGGGCTGCTGAAATTGCGTTAGTGGGCTTTTTTTATTGTCCTCCATAAATTTGTTTGTACAAAATAAATAAATTTCATTCGAAACAGTTGTCAAACGAACATGTGTATCTTTTCGCCACAGAAAAAAATGCTGCAGTGTTTGTACGGTAGCAAAGCCGAAGTTGCTACGAAGTTGCTTGTTCTGCCACTAAGAAGGGATATACTGTTCCTTGTAATTGAAATTGTTTGGGTTCTTTCATCTGGCTTACACAAGGTATGTCTTTTTTGTGTAGCTCGCACTCTGTAGGACACTATGTTAAGTGCTCGAAAAGGACGTTGAATAAAGCTGAATAAACCGATTATGCAGTTGGGAAATTCCGCACAAATCCACATTTAAAACATTGCGCCATTTCCAATGGTACAAAAAATCTCTTGGAGTCTGACGTTGTCGCTTCACATGGCACTCAATAAGGCAAGGTGCAGTTGACTCGTAGGTATGCTCAAGAAAACATAATATATTTCACCTGTCTGTGTAACTGTAATAAAAGGAAACAAATGTTTAAACTAGCTAGACAATCACTCAGCTTCTAGTAGTACCCGTTGTTCAACCAATATTTATGTTCTTTCTGCTCCTATGGCTTGAATGTGTTAATTCGTTTATAGCTATTAATTTTATGTTTCAGGAGAAGATTTATTTGAGGGCTATCTTTCGCCCTGGGATTTTGGCGCCTTGACCTGAATTTCTGGCAGCGTTAAAATATAGCAAGTTCCTTAGCAATCACTTTGCTTACGGGAGACGTTCGGAATTAGCAACACTGTTTAGTTGACTCTCCCTGGTAAATTTGGCATCCAAATAAAGACCATCCACGTGACCGTGAGTTTCGATAGTCATGGCAGTAGCGGACAGATTTTATGGCCTTTTTGGACTCTTTTTGTGCTTACTGATACTGCTCTCGGACATCATCGTAGAAGTAATCCTGAAGCTCCAGTAAATTTTTGTGAACATACCATCAGATATTTCGCATGAATGCTCTTACACTCCCTCACAGCCATGGTATATTAGCATTAGTCCAATTACCCCATTCATAATCTTTTGCAAACGACGAAGCTCGCAGCACCGGCAGCGTCGAGTCAGTGGAACGCTGACCGGCTGTTTCAGCTAGCTGGCCTGCCAACGTTGGGCGTGTTCCTGCTCGGCATATTAATGGCCGAAGAACAAGACTTGCGACGTGATTCAAGTTTACTCATACGCCAAGCACATGTATAAGTGTCGTATACAGCCTTCGTATGCTTAACGGCGTTTTAAAGTGGAATATTTACGGCCCGCTACAGCACGGCACGTTCCACCACCGCACGGAACGGCAGGGCCCGCGGAAATTGGATAAGTAGTGTAACTAAATTTCATATCGAAACGAACGCCGAATAGCTCACTCAACCTGCTGCACTGCTCAATTAAATTTACGTTGTGACATTCATGGACAGCCAGAGCGGTATGCACGAAGCTGAAGGCGTATCTATAGGCTGCGGGGAAAGGTGATAGCGACGCCAACATGAATGGTAAATAGGCAAAATTAGTTGCATTAGGGACAATGAAGCTACATTTGATGTGTCGACATGTCCACACCACGCCACCTATTCTGAAGGCCCGTCCTGATGTCAGTGACTGCGTTACCTTGACTAAGGTTACCTTGATTACCATGTAAGTATGGGCAAGTCTTATGTTTAATTTCAGAAAAGTTTGACATCTAGGTTTATAAAACGCGCACCATCTTCGGCGTATGGATTTTTCTAGTTATAAATAAATGCATAAGTAAATAAGGGACTTCAATGGAGTAGAGCGCTGAACACTCGAGAATAGCATTGCTTCCGTGAGGAAAAGAAACACAATTTCAGCAACGAAGTATAGCCGCTAATTAATTTCGAAACACATTCAAACCCTAGCTCCCTGCGTATTGCAGTTGTTTCGTCTGAGAAATTGATGCTCTGCAATTACAGGAATGTTAAAAATGCCTTGACAAATCACCTCCAAATGATATTTTGGGCAGACAATGTAGGGGAATATCAGACATATTCTGACGGCATAAGCTCGCGGACATAAGAGGCAAAACAAGTAACGCGAACATCGTTCATGGGAATTTTGTCTGTCGTGCGTGTTTCAAGGCATAGAAGCCTTGCCTATTGTGCTGCAAAAAATCCCATAACCACAAATGGGTTAGCAGTTGGTTGAACAGCTTCCTGTCGCTTGGGACGTTGCGCTACGCTGCTGCAGAACTTCAGGCTCATAGCATCTGTTTCAGTTTCGGCGGAAAACAGTAGACAATGGTCTTTGTTTACTGGAGAAGTCAATGGAATATACAGTTTCTTCACATACCTCCTAGTAGGTCATTATTGAAAAACAACACCCGGTACAAGTGCAGAGATATATTGGGCAGAAAAATAAGGTTTCCCTCTGTAGCGCAAGCAAACGGAATGCGTACAGTACTTCGGTACGCAAAATAAATTCTGTTCCTTCCATTATCCCGTAGAGCAGCTTTTACGTGAACCGTACGGTCGTTTGCAGTAAATATTTTTTAAATATGACGCTGATGCGTATTTTTGTTGCAACACTGTGCGCCCTGCAGTCACTAGTCGGCGGGAGGGGTGTTTTGTTAGAATCCATACGAGAAACTATTCGCACTTAGTCGTTTACGCTAAATCTTGGAAAAGTGCCGCTTTGCGTTCGAAGAAGTTGAGGTTATGGGACACTTCGTCAACGCCGATATCGTCCTGCCTTACCCGGAGACAACGTCAGCCATGGCAAAGTACCCGAGACCGAAGTACAAGAAAGGCGTTCGAAGCTTCCTCGGACTGTGCGCGTACTACCGGCGCTTCGTCGCAAACTTTGCCCGCGTTGCAGAGCCACTCATGCGCTTGAAAAAAGACAGCACCCCTTTTTGCTGGGAAGACGCTCAAGAAGAAACATTTAGCGAGCTGCAAAAACGCTTGCAAAGTCCGCCTCTAATCGCTCCTTTTGACGAACCCGCAGAATCGGAAGTTTACACAGACGCCAGTGATATAGGCTTGGGTGCTGTCCTCGTCCAGAAGCAAAGCAGTTGCGAAAAAGTAATCGCTTATCCAAGCCGCGGTCTGTCAAAACAAGAAAAAAAAACTAATCTGCCTCTGAGAAAGATTGCCTTGCTCTCATATGAACAATTTCTAAATTTCGGCCTGACGTGTCCGGGCGATCACTTAAAGTGGTCAAGGACCATCATATGCTGAGTTGGCTCGCCAATTGGAAGAAACCCTCGGGCCGTCTCACGAGATGGAGCCTCCGCCCCCAAGAATTCGATATGGCCATCGATTACAGATCGGGAAGGGAACATTCAACGCCGACTGCCTGTCACGCGCCCCTGTCGACCCCCCGCCACAGGAACCTGACAGAGCACACGCAGCGTACCGACCTCTAGTTGCGCGTCATGATCGACCTCTTCAAAGGACGCATCGTCACCGTGCCAAGGGCCTTTAAGCGCAATTCCGCCGCTTTCTACGTCAAAAATTCTGTGTGAATAAAATAACGTTTGACTCTACAAGGAGAACGAAGTACCTCCTCGTCATCCCCGAGGGATCCGTGACAAAATCCTGAAAGCGTGCGACAACGAACGCTCGTCAGGACTCCTCGGAAGGGCATGTTCGCTCAGAAAGATGAAGACAAAGTACTTCTGGCCCAGCCTTACATCAGACGTCAGACGTCCGACGCTGCAGCGACTGCCAGCGGCGGAAAAAGCCGCCGACGAGACCTGCTGGGATTCTGCACCCCCTCGTCATCCCATCGGGGATATTCCAACAGATCGAAACGGACCTTATATACAGGCTCCCTCCATCACGCGCCGCGAATAAGTGGATTATCGTAGCTACAGAAAACATGACGTACTACGCAGAGACCGCCGCTCTTCCAAAAGGAACTAAACAAATGTTCGCCAAATTCTTCCTCAACCAACTTGTGCTGCGATATGGAGCCCCAGAAGTTGTAATCACGGACTGCAGAACGGCCTTCTCTGCGAAGCTGATGCAAGGAGTCTTGCAATACAGAAACACGGACAACCGAAACGTCAGAGCGTATCCCGAAACGAACGGACTAACGGAACTCCTGGACAAAACGGTCGCGGATATGCTGCCTGTGTGCGTCCGCGTTGAACATAAGACGTGGGGCGAAGTCGTCCCTTATGTCACGTCTGCGTAGGGCACAGCTGACCAAAAACCTACGCAGATACCACAGTTCGAGCTTGTTTATGGCAGACAGCCGATGACTATGCTCGACGCTGTTTAATTTTACTGTGTCGCACATAGAAAAATAACCGAGATGAGGAAGAGGACATGACTTGAGGACGCTGGGAAGAAAGAAGATGAGAAAGAAGAGGTTTAGCGTACGCCATGGTACTTGATATTATCAAGGAATTCAGTCTAATTTAAATAGAGCGATTCTTTCTTTTGCTGTGGCTTGGAACACTTTCTTCCACATCTTATGGGATGAAACCCGGGAACGAAGTTTCAGCCACCAAGCCTACGGATCAGGGACCAAGAGGAGTGAAAGCGGAATCAATGTGTACAACACGAACAAGGCCTCGCTGAAGTCCGCAGCATGGAGAAACTTAACATGAAGACAACGGCTCGTCGCCAACAGAACACACGGCTTATCAAATGAAGCGAAGGCTCTTTTGGATACGGCTGATTTGGAGACTTTGGGTGCGCTGATAGAAAGGTTGCAGTCCAAAAATGACGAACTGGGCAAGCTTAACGTCTAGTTGGAGGGAACAATACCGGAAGGAGAGTTCGCTGCAGAGTGCTTTGCCATGCTGACACACGAAGACGCCGCCAAGGGCCTGCTGGTCCAGCTAAAGGCCAAGGAGAGATCACTACGGGGTGGTCAATGTCTTCCAAGATCGACAGCCCCAGCTTCCGAGGGGGATCCACAGAGTGACGAGCGCCACCGGCATGGAAGCTCCGTGTACCTCCCGATGCTGCAGCTCCAGACCTTCAACGGCGAGTTTTGCCAGTGGTTGAGCTTTTGGACGCAGTTTAAGTCAGCCGTCCACGAAAACCCCAGCATGAGCAATGGAGAGAAGTTTCAGTAACTTGGATCACTGTTGGGTGGGCAGCTGCTGCATCCATCGCCGGGCTGCAACCGACAGAGGACCGCTATGCAGCCAAGGTAGAAATTCTTTCACGGCGCTTCCGGGTCACCCGCCGAATTGTGCAGGAACATTCGACGCATCTCCGATCGCTTCCTTCAGTGGAGTCATTGAAGGATGTCGGCAGACTAGGGCGATTGCTGGATCCCGTGCATTGTCATGTGCGTGGCCTCACGGCACTGAAGGTTTCTTCAGCCACGTAATCTACGATGATGGCTGACCTGCTTCTGAGAGCGCTACGATCAGACATCGTAATTGATTACAACTGACAGATAGCGCACAATTCGCATCAGTCCGCCCTAACAGACGGAGCGGCTGCGTCACCGCCGTCATTTGACGGTGAGCTTGAAACGCTTTTGTTCCACCTCATGATTGAAATAGAGTATGGAGAAGTATGATCGACATTAGAGAAGACCAAGCTCACACCAAGTCAGTTTATGAAACGAAACAGGTACTCATGCTTCCAAATGCAGCTGTACAAAGTTTTAGCTCCTCGAACGACATCAGTTGTCTATTCGATAAGCACTCTACAGACCAATGACATGAAAGCATCGGCTACAAGGATACAATAAAGAAGTTGGGAAACGACCGACGATGCTTACGCTGTACCATGAGAAGGCATTTTTCAAGGGACCATCGTCTTAAAGTCGTCTGCTCCAACTGTTCCGACCGACACGTCTCTTCGGTGTGCGATTGTGGCTGGCAGAGCAGCGGAGCCGACAGATGGCGGAAGATGGCCGCCAGGAACCTGCGCTGCAGCACTCCCCCTGCTTTCGACATGGAAATACTGCAGCGAACCTGCAGGTTATGTATTAAGGGGAATGAGCAATGCGCCTACGTCCGCGGCCTAGTGGATGGAGGGAGCCAGCACTCATTCATACCCGAGGATGTCGCACGTCCCCTTCGTCTGCGGGAGCTTGGGAAGACAAGCTTGCACCTTCATGCGTTTGGCCCGGATGAGTCATTAAGAAGAGAATGTCGTCTAGTGCAAGTACTTGTGCGGAGCCAATGCAGTGACGCTGTGTTCCCTGTAGAAGCAATTAAAGTTCCTTTCATTTGCAAGAATATAATTCAAGTACCCAGGGACATTGTGGTTTCTATCGACTTCCCTTCATTTGCAACAATGTCATTCAAGTACCCACGGAAAAGGACTTTGTGGCTTTTATCGAAACCGGTGGCGAACCCAATGCGGATCAACTTCTTCGGCCAGGCATGGCCGCTGTACCTGTGATCAGCCTTCTGCTTGGAGCCGCCCATCTCCGAAAGGTCATGACAGGAGAGGTACGTAGTCACCCAAGAAACAATGGCCTGGTTGCATTGAAGTCTGTCTTCTGTCTTCTGTTAGATGTTTCAGAGGCGCTTGTCTGTTGTCAGTTCCTCGGATATCGCATCGAACGTCGCCGTGTTGCGAGTGAGCTCCAAGTCCAAGAAGGTGGGCGAAAATTTTGAGCCGTTCCGGATTCTTGAAAGTACAGGAGCTTTTGAGACAAAGGCTACAGCTGAAACGAGCGTAGCTTGCGAAGACTGGAAAGGCGACGATAGCAGCGGATAAACTCCGTGAAAACGACATCAAGCTTGTAGAAGGCGCCGGCACGATTCTGAGAGCGATCAGTGCCAAGAGTGAGGAACCAGGTTCACAGAGCCTCAGCAATAGCGTAAGAAACGTACGAGAATTTTCCGTAGCCAAGGTATGCCTTCTTAAGAAGTTCAGTCTATTAGTTCCCGGCGCCAATGCTTCCCACAAAAAGCGCGCCGAAATTACAGTGTATGGCGCAATACGAAACCGAACGAAGTATAAGGAAACGACGTGTGGTCCTAACAGGTGACGGATCAGATTACGGTTCATCGCCTGAAAGATTTTATGCTCAAGCTGGGGAAGACAAAGTGGAGCTCAACTGTGCACGTCACAAGGAGGGGCGGCGCACGAGAAGTAGCGAGAAGAACAGAAGAGGGTAAACCTCACTGAGTAAGGCAGAAGACTGTCGGAAGCGACCACACTGCGTCTGAGCCGGCTTGCAGTCAGCACCAGCGATTAAAGGAAGTTTACGAACTTTGCACTTCTCGGTGAAAACACGGTGTCACGAATGGTGGGACACCTGACCATTTTCTCCATGAAACGACCTCGATTTGCAGTGTTATAGGTGTACCTAGAGAGTAGCATTTGAGTCAGAGGCTCTACGGACGACGCCAGGAGCTTGAACTACATTTTTTGTGGGGCGGGGAGGATGTATAATTTTATTGTGTCGCACATAGCAAACTAGCCGAGATGAGGAAGAGGACATGACTTGCGGACGCTGGGGAAAAAACAAAATGAGAAATAGGAGGATCAGCGGACGCCATGGTGCTTGATAGTAGCAACGAATTCAATATAATGTAAACAGCTATTTTTTCTTTTGCTGTGGCTGGGACTCCTTTCTTCCACAGTTGCCATGTATCCGCACTTAGAATACGCCGACGTCCGAGCATACCTACAGCGTGCTGAGGAGGCCCGCAGATTGCTCGAATTCATACACTGGACCAACAACCGGTGGATGCCGGACGCTACAACCCCCGACGACGATACGTGTGTCCTTCCCTTTGTTTCTATGCCGGACGGGCCATCTTATTTGATAGGGAAAAGGGTTTCAACCTGACCTCAGTAGACTATATTCTGAATAGATTTAACACGAAAGTGGTTTATGCCCGGGTGCACCAAGGTGTCACTCACGTCATTTCCGTCACGGAAGTGACGTTGCCAGTAAATTGCCATTGGCGCTGCGGCGCGCGGATATGAGCCCATGACTCTCGAGCCATCTCGCCGCAACGGGAGGTACGTGGCGCTCTACCGACTGCGCTATATGAGCAGAGACGGGAGTTCTTCTACGAACACGCCTTATTTCATCCCGTATGACTCATTCAGATGGTGCTGCCGTCTAGGAGAGGCGAAGCGAAGTAGCTTATGATTACGCTAATGATCGAACGCCAACAGTTGGCGTCTCCATGCCAGCGCCTTGGTGTACGGGGGATGCGCGTGAATTGAGGAACCCTCCGCGCTGGCGTTGTTACCATGAACCGTTGTGCTTCAAGCTGCTGTTTCTGTGCATGCCATTTTTGGCTTTTTTTGTCCTGGAACAAACCGGTTATTTTTGTTGTTGTTGTTTCGTGCGTGTCGGCGTCTCTTCGTCTGGCGGGGTCGGGCTCGCGAAGCCTTCACATATAAAGGAGGTACCTTATCTCCATACGTTGACCAGCCGCCGCAGCACGTAGTCATTTTTTTACCGTCTTGAAGCTCTAGAATGATACGTATAGAAGTTATATAGCACTGGTCGCTAGTCAAAATGCATGATCAACAAATGTAACTTGGCAGGGTTTGAAATTGTACAAAATATGTTTGAGTTGCCAGTATATTTCTCTGAAGAGTACTTGTTAGTGATTGTAATTATTGTTATGGTAACCCTTTTCTAACAGGGTGATGACGTGTCATCTCACCAAAGAATCTAATATATCTATGTTGTACTCTCGGTTAAATTCTAACGCTGCTTTTAGGCAGGCTCAAAATAAATATTTCCACCCACCTCGGCGTCTCAGTGGCTAAGGCGATGTATTGCTGAGCCCAAGGACGCGGGTTCGATTCCCGGCCGCGGCGGCTGTTTTTCAGATGTAGGTGAAAAGCGAAAACGCCCGCGTGCACGTAAAAGATCCCCAGGTGCTCAAAACCATCCTGTAGCCCTCCACTGCTGCGTGCCTCGTCGCCTGTGTAGCGTTGGGGCGTTAAGCCTCATAATCAATAAATCAATCAATCAATTTTATCTGTTACAGGTGGTAACTGCCCTAGACAATGTTGCCCTGTCTGCTCTTCTTCCACCAGCATTCTAATCTTCTTTTAGTCATCTCGACAGCCTTGAAGTTACCTTCCTGCGTATTACCCTTAAATCCGAGGGCTTGGGGAAGCCGAATATTTCCCGCGTATGGCTTTGGATGGGTACACTAACATTTCAACCCTATTTGACTCATAGTTTCTTTTTGTTTTCAGCAGCCCCCTTAATTCTAGCTTCCCTCTCGACGATAAAAATGTAAACGAGCCATGAAACAGAGGAACACTTTGTTCAATTGGAAAAGAAGTAGCCTTTGGTAACTCACTCATCTTTATTCCAGGCATTCGTTTCTTTCGTTCTCTTTAGCCTAAGCAAATGCAGAAAAATAAACAAGTTTCGATTTTCGCGCTGCAGTGACGTGATACGAGCAGTAGTGACGTATAATGGGGCAGCTCAAAAGCATATTTATCATTCTGTTAACTGGACGTTAGTATTCAAGTAATACGATCAAGCGGAACAAGAGGCCCCACTACGATCGGCTTGGCGGTGACCTGGGGCCTCCTCGATTATCAGTCCCGGATTGTCTGCGGACTGCCCGGGACGCAATCGAGCGCTCGGTTTTCCCATTTATTCCTAATAGACATTCGGCCCTAACCCTCGTACTGCCCTCAGACCATCCATGACTGGTAAGTCAAGGATGCCCTTAGTTCGGCGGCCGGCAAACGCACAAACAAGTTTCTGTGACATCCTAGAGAAGTCGCCGGAAACGGGTTGCGTAGTCGCCACCGCGTCATATGTTTTCCTGCATATCTCCATTATTTGTTCGATAATTGCGATAAAACTGGAAACTGGTATCTTTATTACGCGGATAAAGAAGTTTTTTTAACAACAAAACTTTTATTTCGTCTTAATGGCCGCTTTAATGGGCTAAGTATTTATTGCAGCCCTTGATGAAAATAAAAGATTACAATGTAAATTTATTTTTACGGTTTGTTTTCTATAACTCACTTTGTACTTCCAGTTTTATTTAAATAATGGGTGCTACCTGCCACCACGAATACAATGCAAACGCCCCATACCTACACAGCACACACTTGTATATGGAATGATAACAGTGCTTGTAGTGTGTCAGCAGCTTTTGTAGCAATATTACATGCAAGTTAGGAAAATCTCAACAGCCAAATATGGTTCTTATGTATCAGATGATGATAAATATTAAAACACGACATTTTTATTACGATACAATACATGGAAAGAAAAGGTATTTAAAAAAACTTTGAAAATTTCGCGCTTTCTGCGTTTTGTTGGGAAAATATGTTTTAAAATTATTTTGGCTTTTCTCACATAAAAAATTAATAATTTCTATTTTCAGATAAACTTCACAGGCCATAACTTGTGCCGGCGTATGTAAACTTCATTGATACAGCGACCCCGTAGCCGATCCTGTAAATAAAGGTTTCATCGCTCGTTTTCTCTTTTCTCTTTCTCATTGACACACCCGCACGTACACAAACCTGGGGCGTTATTCTCGTGTTTTTTCCATTTTGTGTCCTTTTCAAAAGTGTCCGTTTTGAGCAATCTCTGATCGGCTAAAAGCGAACACCCGGATGTGACGCCTTGCAAGCACGGCAGAGCTATAAGCCGCGGCTTCAAGGTGCAGACGATTTTTCTTTGCCTTGTTGATTCACTGGCGAAACAATAAACATATAAACGATATCTTAAAATAGATTTAGTCGTTTAAAACGTGCTTACAAAAACAGTTGCGCAAAAGTCCACCCAAAGCCCACCTACAACAGAGGGTACGTCACAATAAAACGGACGCGAAACGGACGTTTTCAAAACGTACAAACTCGAGACAACCGCCCATGCACACAGACTTTACTTCAGTCTGCCTCCCCACTATTATGTCTCTATTGAAGAGATGAACCCTGAACGGCTTTCAATTCCGCTTCATGACCTCCCCTGTCTATGCAGCGCGGTCGCCCTCGTTGTACTTGATCTGGTCGGTGTAGTTAAGATTAGCAGTTTCCACTATTTTGACGTCGCTACAACTGAACCCGCATGCCGAATAATTCGTATAGGCACGACATACCACTCATTTTTTCATGGTCCCTTCTGTATGAACATATTTATTCACGAAAATGAGTACGGAATTCATGGTGATGATGGCATGAATGATGAGTAAGTGCATCGGAGGGAATTTTTTTATGACCAGATGAAGATTCTGTTTTGCGACAAAGATGGCCGCTTGATACAGCAGCCTAGAATATCGTCTTTAAAAGCGTACCTTTAGGTGACTCAGCCAGCCGAATGGCGCAGCAGAATTCTTGTGAACTTTTATTGTTCCATCATGTTGGGCTTTCGAGCTGCAATAAGTGCATGTATTGGCAATAAAATTACAAATAAAAGACACCAACACTGCATTGTTTGTATAAAATAGCCGCACTTTTCGACTGACAGAAACAGTATGCTCTCATCCGCTTATTGTGTTTGGTCTATTTTAAGTACTTTTTTTTGTTACCCAAAATGCGCAAAAAAGTAGAGCCTTCCTATATTATCAACTTCGCTCACTATCCTTCATACCAGCTAATAAAAGGAAAGCGACAAACCTCGCGGCGCATAAAACAGGTTAAAGAGCGAATAGGGGGTTCAACTGATCATGAGTCCCATGGATATTTTCCAGAATAAATCCGAGGCTCTGAAAGTAATGACACCTTTCACGATACTCAAAAACTCCTGCGATTTTGTATAGACAGAATTTTCCCCGAATGGCTGCTATATCATACCAAGAAGCACGGGTTTGCTCGCGACGTAAATTAAAGACCTTGAGCGCAGTATTGGTCAGTAGGCGGCTTCTACCGTATCACAAAATGGCAAAATTATTGCTCTATGTTCGTAATTTTGAAATAAACAGAGTTTTGAGGAGGTAGTTAAAAACACCGTTTTTTTTCGGAAGTAGAGATCCCAAATACAGATCTTTCTCGCATCCAATGAGTCCCTTTTCTTGGTGAAACAGATGTCGAGTTAGGCAATAGTGCTTTGTAGTAACGTAATGTTATTGTTTGCCTCATTCATACTTGGTCCTCGCCAGACGGGGACCAGTATTTCGCTGTATACCAGAAAAAAAACACTGGTTCATTATCACTTTTTCAGTTGATATGATTGTCCATGTGCTTTCTTGAATATCAAGAAACATTTCGCCATATTTAAGCAACGCACGAACGCGAACTTTCTAGGTAAAAGCTTTTCTAAATACTTTCAGCATGACGTGCAAAACACAATGCTAGGTTTTATGAGAAAGGACGTGTAAACAACGACGAGGCTTTATAAGACATCCTCCTAAAGGTCTTACTTTGTTCAGACGGTAAAGGTACGAACAGAAATGAAGACTCCGTTTGTCGCCCTGGTTGTCCTTGTGGTGTTGGTGGCGGTTTCACAGTCGCTGCCAGAAGCACGTCCGGGAAATTCAGAAGGGCGTTTAGCGAGCGCAGACTTCACACTTAATTCTCTCGAGAGTGCCGGTAAGTTTCCCAGCAAGCACTTTTGGGCGCCATAGTTCTATATCTTTCAAGAAAAATGTGTGTACATAAAGGCCGATTGCCTTAGTTCTCATATAATATTCCATAAAGTATTTGAGACTCTACAAAAGTTTCCAAAATAACAAGAAATTGCATTATGATTATTTAAAAAACCCTAGGTGTTAGGGCTTTGATGGTGTGTGATAATCCGGCTTAAGCTGGCACCGCGCTCCACCTTCTCGTCTTGGTTTTCTGCAGTTAAACCATGACAGCACAGAAATAGTCGGAGTTTAGCTGCCAGAGCCACCCCGTTAAATTTATTGTCTCTCTGTATCCCCAAATGGACGGCGCAAATTTTTGCCGTCTTCCCGCTTCTATTGCTGCAGCAATTATTGCAAGATATCGGCAGTTGGTGCATAACTTTCCGACTTGGCGGGTCAATACGTCACGGCTGGTTCGGAGTTAGGGGCAGTTCCGTTTCCCTATTTCTCGTGAAGGAGCGACTTTGCCACTTTTTTCATTCCTGCGTAGGATCCTATAGCAAGTTGGGTTCGAGCAACTCCTCGTTGCTGAATAAAAATGCAGAAATGCGATCGAGTTACCTTGTCATGTAGTTGTCACGGTGTATTTAGAGGGTCTGTGATATTCTGCGATGAGAAACATTTCCTTTCGAATGTGCTTCTTTTCGTTTCATCTTCGTGGTTTGGGAGGTCTTCACACGGCAAAAAGGCGCCACGCTTGCGCCCGGCTCTTGATCCGTGGAAGGACTCCGGAGTTCGCGTGAAGTTAGCTAACCTTTGGCTGGTCCAAGACATATTCCTGTATGCCCCGTAACCGCTGGGCAGACAGGGGCGTGATGCGCTTATGTGAAAACCTTGAAGGCGAAGTTCTAAAAACCGACTCGAGGAGGAAATATTCACACTCGTGCTCGTTGCTAAATGGCGGTAGAAAGAGTTTGCCCGATGGTGCTCTTTCTTTGTCTGGTTCGTATGTTGGTGATACGGTGTGCCACAAATCATCTCAAGCCCAACGGCAAAGAAAAATACCAATTATAGAAAGCCGAAATCCGAGACGCACCGTGAAGCACCTGCGGGGGTCTTATCAAGGCAGGGAGCGAGTTTCGCCCTCATCTCTGAATTGAAGTTTTAGGGTGGGGCACTCTGCATTGTCACTTCGACCCAAATAAGACGTGTTGTGTCTGTGCTTGTGAAAGGAGCACGGTTTTTTTACATTATGGTTACCCCCTACTCTCGTGTCGACCTCCTTGTTTTTATGAATGAATAAAGAGATAACGTAAAGGTGCCGAAACTCGGGAGTAAGGACTAAAGTTGAGGTGAACAAACATGTAGAGTAGTTGTAAGAGTAAAGTAATGGAGAACGTCAAAGCAAAGCAACGCACCCGGCTGCAACAGAACACTGTCATCATCAACGAGGTGACAACAGCGATGCAAGATGCTGGTGTGGAACAATTAAGTGCTCTTTTGCAGCAATTGGAAGTCAACAACAGAAAACTTCGGAAAATCGACGAATATATCAATGATAACCTGCCGACTACAAGGAGACCATCCGGTACGACGATGGGACCAACCAAGCCATCGGCCTCCTTAAGGCAAAGATTGCGGCAACTCAGGCGAGTACCACACCGCAAGCAAAGTCACAACGTCACACCCTCAGCCAGCCGGATAGCATCGACATCACGGAGTAAACCGACCGAAGCTGCCTCTGGAACCTTTCAATGGTGAGCTATCAGCATGACAACTTTTTAGGAAGGCTACCGAAAGGAAGTGCACGACAACGAAGAGCTACTAGAAGTCGGAAAAGTTCCATTTTTTAAGATCGCTGCTTACAGGACCAGCTATGGCAGTAATAAGAGTGCTTGAGGCGACATATGCATCCTACGAAGATGCTGTAGAGATACTGCTGAGAACATTTGGCAATAAAGAAGTAAACCCACGACAAATGAGCCGTCTGCATTCCAATCTGCCCTGCGCACATTTCTGAATGTGTAAAATTCCAACTGATACTTCTTGTGAGCCCTGTTGTTATATCTTGTCTACCAGTGCAACGTTGATGATGAACTGTCATGTGTGCTTCTTGAAATTTAAATGTACTGCAAATGTGAAATGCGCTGTGTGTTACCTCCCTGTCGTTTATTCTTTTTTTTTTCAAAATGTATCTTTCACCCAGTTGTGTCTGATCGCTGTGTGCGGTCGTTTTAACACGTATTGACGTACACCTTGTATAAACAGTACCCCCGTATGTAACGCCTCTCGGGGCCTTTAGGGTACCCGACTAAATAAATAAATAAAAATAAATATATATGGCCAAGTTGAAAGCTCTTCCCAGCGTATCTTCGTCCCAAGACGTACGTAGGCTACGCAGCTATGATCCCATGCAATCCCATATTGCTGGACTTACAGGACTCGGAATCAACACGTATTCCTACACGGCAATGCTTAGCGGCGTAATAATTTCGCAGCTGCCAAGAGAAATGGCCGCAGGATTCCACAAAGAACTGATCCCAGCCACCAGAGCTGAAGCTCTTACGAATCAGTTGCCCCATCGGTAAGCCGGGCGTAGGGCGTACACCACAGGCTTCCCGACATTTTAGAATTTTTCCTTGTCAAGACAGAAAGAAGGGCAAGATGCACCGTAGAAGCCCGTGTCATGAAAAAGGAAAAAGCCCCGCAAAGCGCCGCAAAAAAGTAAACAGCTAGGCACGCCGAGCGCTGGTACTTAACACGCAGCCCGAACAGGGGAGAAGTATTGCTTCTGCGGCTCAACGAAACACGAGATGCAGGGCACTGCTTTCGCTGTCCCTCTTGGAGGCACCAGTCGAAAAGATGCAAAAGTTAATAAGTGAAGCTGAAGTCACTGCAGAAGTGATGCCTCTTCCGTGTGCAACCCCGACTGGGGGAAAGCAGGGAATGATCTTCAGATATAAACTTCTGTGGAAGACGTCGCCGCCACTAACGTGCATGCAGCCATTAAAAGAGAACTGAACAACCAAGTGTCTCTGCGAGCTCTGCGAAACGTCGGAGAAAACAAATTCGGATACAATCGTGGTGTACTAGACGGCGGAAGTCAAAAGACCTTCATTCATGAGGATGTGTATAAAATTCTTTCCCTGCTGGTTTTGGGACGAAACGACTTCCGCACCAATACATGCAGGATGAGAGCTGCAACGACGGAAAGCTTCTCAATTGTTTAACTATGCTTAAAGAGCCAGTACAGCGACACTGAAACGATCGTATATAGAGGGCGTGGAGGTACCATAAATTTGTAAAGATGTTATACCGGTTCTTGTTGACGATGAATTCTTTTTAAAAATTGAGGTTAATGGAGGACTTATCGCCGACGAATTCACTTACCCAAGAATGCGAGCTGAACACGGAATCGCGCTTCTGATTGGAGCCGGCCATCTTTAAAGTTTTCGTTCAGGTCAAGCCCAGCGCTACGGAAAGGACAACTGCTTGGCAGCTAGAAAACCAAAGTTTTGCTGGGAATTCCGGGTTCAGTTCATCATTAACAGCTGTATGACCGTGGCCACAAACGCCTGCATGTTAAAGGTTGGTCTGAAAAGCGACATCAAAGAACCTGGTCTTCCTTAAAATTTCTGTCTCTCTCTCTCTCTCTCTTTCTACACTATAGTGGAAACGTTTTGGGAGCTGGACGCCATCCGAGTCACCAATGAAGATAGTATGAAGCAACAAGACAGCTCACTTGCTGCTGCAAGCTTCGGAATAAAGGGTGACGGCAATTAAGTGTCACTGCCTCAGAAAGAATCGTCTGTCGAACTGGCAGGCAACAAAGAAATTGCCAAACGGCTCTAGTCTCACAACAATTCCCGGGCCATTTCAACTAACGTGAAACCTGAGGAGGAGCGAAGCATGGAGGGTGTGAATATTGAGGGGCAAAGCCCGGAGGGTTAACGGACGACGTTTATTATGTGCGCAGTGCCCTCGCCAGAACATAGCAAATAACGATGATGATGATGGCGCGTAAGGAAATCTGAGGAAGAGTGTGATGAGGATGATGACTGCGAAACATGGAGGGGATGTTGACCACTCACAATGCTAAAAGTCTGCATTTTCAGGAGGCACGTAAGATTTCGCGCTCACACTATTATCCCCCCGAGGCCGAAGCGGCCATCTTGGCCGCCACTGTCAGATGGAGGAATCTCGGCGAAGAAAATGCTTGATTCGCGACACATGCACAACCTCAGATCCGCGGCATCGACGGTCAGCGACACCGGAGGTAGGTGTTACACGGTAATAGACAGGTGAAGTCTGCTCGAGGATCGTGTAGGGGGTGATGAAGCAAGGAAGGAATTTCCCGCATAATCCAGGAGCACGGAGAGGAGTGGACAACTTCTTCGCCAGGTTGGAAGGAGACAGAGCGATGTGTCTTATCGTGGCGGGACTTGCAGCTTTCCCTGGTTGGCTGCCGTGTTCATACGGGCAAGATTGCGGCAGTGAGTGAGTGGAGAAACAAACAGGTCAGGAAGCGTTGCCGTGCAACAGATTGTTGCGGAAAGGAAAGACGCGTCAAGTAATGAAGAAGCGGAACGGCCCTAGGCGAGGAAAAAAGGAGAGAAACCAGCGGTTTGTTGAACAGCGGAATTGTAAGCGTAGGTGACGAAAAGTATAATGGTGCCCCAGTTGGTGTGGTCAGGGCGAACGTAAAAGGAAATCATGCCGGAAAGGGTACAATGGAAGCGTTCGGTGAGGCCGTTTGTCTGGGGATGGGAGCTGGACGTAGTCTTATAAACGGTTGCAGCTGCACGAAGCACTTCGGAAAGGAGAGTAGAAAGGAATGTTCTTTCGCGGTCACTAAGGAGAAAGCGTGGAGGACCATGACGTACGAATATGGTTTGCAAAAAGAAATCAGCTACGTTTGACGCGCAGCTCTTGCGAATAGAAGCGGTTTCAGCATACCGGGTCAAGTGATCCACTGCTGCGACCACCCACCTATTACCGGCTGGCCTGGTTGTGATACATCCGTGCAAATCGACGCCACGACTCCAAATGGGGTGGAATGACACGTCAGAGGTTGTAGCAGCCTTACGGGAATTGAAGTTCGTCATTTACGACGTTGAGAGGACTCACAAGATGCAACAAATTTAGACGCGCTTGATGAGACCAGGGCCAAAGGAAGCGGCTTTTTATGCCATCATACGTCTTGAGGAAAGGCGAGATAACCAGCAGTAGCGTCGTGGTGAAAGTTCGCAAAATGTCATAACTAAGAGAACGGGGAACGACGGGAACCCATTGCTCGCCGTGGCTTGATTATTGTATCGGTAAAGGCCGCCGCCATTCATCAGTGTAGAATTTTTGAGTTGACGACGTGAGCGCTTGTTGGGTGCACTCTAACCTTTTTTTCCTCCCATATACTCCCTAGAGGTTCTTTTTCGCCTGTTCCTCTAGTGGTCCTCCTTGTAGGAGTTTTTTTACTACATGGAACAGGGAGGTTTTGTTTACCTCCTCAAAACAGGGAGTTTTTAGGTTATAGAAAGGAGGTATTTAGGGAGTGTTAAGAAATGTTCGGGAGAATTTAAGGAGGTCAAAATGGAGTATTCTTTACATCCTGAAGGGCGTTTTTAAGTGATGTTTATGGAATTTTAGGCGGTTAAATAGGAGCCTATTATGGCTCCCTTTGGAAGTACTTATGTTAGTTTAGGGGCGTTTTTAGGAGGTTCAAGGGAAGCATTTACTTCTTTTGAATGGAGTTTGACGAAAGTTTGGGGAGTTTTGTAGGCCTTCCGAAAGGAGGTTTTCAAGGCCACAAGGAAGAATTTCTAGTTGTCTGCGGGAGTACTGATTTCACACGGTTTTTCTCGATTTCAGGTTTATTTCAAACGAACTTTCGCAGACAAGTTTACATGGTACATGGTGTACACAAGGAGGTTCCGAAATAAATACTTATGGCGGCCTCATATTGAAATCACAAATGGTACATTGCTAAATAACACGCCAGTTAGGAATTGAAGACAGCAATACGATGCTAGTTGAACAAACCGTAGAAACAATATTACTACAAGAACTGGAAATACGCGAAAAACAAAGATAGGCACAAACACAACCGCATGGTAAGTGAAATCATTATAGAATACTATCGGATCGAGAACGCGTCAGTACTTATCAGAACTTATCAGTACGCATCAGCGCTCAGTACACAGTGAAAAAAATGGTTTCAGTGGTTTACAACAACAACAAAAAAATTCAGTAGGTGGTGAAATGAGCGAGAGCTGTGTGCTAGTTGAACAAATTGTAGAAACAATAATAATACAAGAACTGGAAATACTTGAAAAACAGATAGGCACAAACACAACCGCATGGTAAGTGAAATCATTATATAATACTAGAGGATCGAGAACGCGTCAGTATTTATCAGAACTTATCAGTACGCATTAGTACTAAGTACACAAAGTGAAGGAAAAATGGTTGCATTGGTTACAACAACAAAACAATTTTCAATTTGTGGTGAAATGAGCGAGAGCTGTGCAACGATTTGATATTGAAAGGTAACAAGCATTTTGTAGGTGGTAAAGGCACAAGAGATAAATGATGTAGGAGACAGACTGCAGTGAGATGGCTATGGATAAATGAGTAATATAAAGAACGAAAAATATGCTGCGGAAAATACCAGTGCGTTTTGATAAAGACACAAATGCGCCAAGAAAAGTGACCGAGTCTGACGGGTTAATTGCAATGATATAGAACAGAATGGGTGGTATCGCGACAGCTTCTTTAGAGTGAGAACAAAAAGCCATGAAATTCGTGTTTTTCGGATAATTTTTAGTTGATTCATTTCGCACCAGTTGCCAATATTATTTAGATAATTGTTTCAAGTTAAATTAATTTGTTAATATTATTGTTTCACTGAAAGATAGCTGTATTATCAGCATACAGAACGGCCATCAAATATCCCCTTTTCAGTAAAAAAAGAAAAAAAGAAAAAGTCAGAAATATAATACGGAATTCTTTTTGACTACTATCCAATGATTACAGGATTGAAAACAAATATTAGTGAGCGATATTGATGCGATAAAAGTTAATTAGTTCTAAATCCTTCACACGTGGTTTGGTGCTGGCAAGGTCCAAAAAGGCATGTTCCACAAACGTTAGAGCTCTGTGTGCCTTCTTGGGATATTGAATGTTGAAAACCCAGAACGATGCAAACAGACTACACAGTCCTCCAGTTAAGATGATGCAGTCAAGACACGCTGGCCATTGATGTGGAGGCTAACTTTCCCGTTCACGGGATGCAGGCAGGGAGTCAGAGGAACATCTGCCTGAAAAAGCAAAAAAGAAAAAAAATGCCCCACACGTAAAATTCAAAACAGACACTATGGTTAAATGAACTTAATAATTCGGTACAGTAATAAAATTGTAAGGCCAGGTTCCCTGCGAATTCCAGTACTTAATTAGGAATGCAAAGGCTTCATCAAACCAAGTGCCAGTACATTAACCGTCGTGGCTTTGGCAGCAATAAAAAGATATTACTTCCGCACAATCTACTCGAGCACAACTTTAAATGACAGTGAAGATAAAATGCAAGTCTCTGTAGGTTGATAGATTATTTTTTGTTTTTGAGTGAAAAACACTTTTGTATTGAATGATTTTGTAACTAATGATCTTTCTAAGATTTAAGATGCGGCGTGCATCAACTATGGGCAAGTGAAAGAGGGGCACAAACCCTTAAACTGACACTTCCCCCTACCATGGTGGCTCACTTTCATAGAAAAAGTGCAGCTTTTTCGAGCTGGACGCTGTTGCAAGCCGTGGCAATACTCACTTCTGCTGGAGGGGCCA
>JABSTR010000776.1:0-27449 GCA_013339765.2 Haemaphysalis longicornis | reverse complement strand
ATATCGAGCGGCCGTGTTCCATGGCTGCCTCCTCTTTGGCTGACCGGACTGAGCGGGCCTGCCCATGAAGCAGCTGGCCTTGAACTGGCGAGAAATAGTGCGGGTGGAACGAGTTAGCATCCCTTTCACTTCTACGTAGGGACGCGAGGGCCTATGTTAGGCTGGGAGTATGGGGTGATCCCGGTGCCATTTGTGGGGGAGGAGGAGATTACCGCCGCTGGCTGCGGGTGAGCAGGAACGTTTGGCGAACGACGCCAACAGCAATAAAGACCACGAAACGAGTCAGCCAATACAAGCTACGTTTGAAAAAGCGAACTAAAACGATATAAAAAATTTTCAAGGCTCTCTATACGCGTTATTATAAAACGATATCCATGCAAATGGGTGGTGTGAAACAAAAACTCTTTGGCTATGCTAGTAGAAACTACTTTTTTTTCGAAAGGGAACAAAACCGCTACCCAAACATTCGGACTTAAACCGAATTTATTGATTGATTACGAGGATTTAACGCGCCGATGCAACAAAGAAGACGAGCCGCGTCGTAGTGTGGTGCTCCGGATTAATTTTGACCACCTCGCAATCTTTAACGTCCATCGAAATTTCTTACATTAAACCGAAATAAATGTGTTAATTTCAGTTAGCAAGTTCATATTTTGCTGTGCTGCTCGAGCCCACACTTGTCGAAGAGAGTTTCTGAATCACGCCTTATGCGATGCTGAACAGGGCGCGCGCACCACGCATGCCTACCATTCACCCGTGTTTAAGAGGCGTACTCTTAAGAGCATCGAACATGCTGCTAGAAATGCGGGTTTACAAAGCTAGTAATGCACTGATGATTGACCTTTGTCTGATAAAGTTCAAATAGGCAAAGTGCAAGGTATTGGGGCGGCTTCTCCGGGGCCTAATCACTCTCAACATCCTCTGCTGTTTGGCTGACTAGAAAAATAGTATTATATTTGTTAACAACACAGGGTTCTATTTTCACAGCGTACCACTGTATTGCTAACAAGCGCTATGGATCATCAATAATGTTGAATTTTACGTGGCGATACGCAAACTAGACATTTCAGCATCACTGAAGATACCATAAAACTCGTAATTATCTGCACGTTGGCCTAACGAGCAAAACGGAAGCGAAGTATTCATAACACAATTAAGCACCACAACCTTTTTTGTACCATGTAGCGTACTAGATTTGGGGAGTTTGGGTTTTGGGTAGCTCGGCTACTAACGCATAATGTTAATCAAAAATGCAACTTTTTGGTGAGTTTATGCAAGAAATATGTCTTTTTTAGGATTTAGGGAACTGCGGATATAAAAGTGCCCTTGTTTCTGCCTAGATGTTACAAACTGCGTACTTATACACGAAAAAATTGGTTAGACGATCTCACCTCCCTTTCGCCAATTGGCATAGCAAAAAACTTAAATGTGTGCGCCTAATCCAATGGAGCCTGCGAGAAATCAAGTTTGCTTCTAAGATTCTACTGCGTGCTTGCATTCCATGGCAGTCGCAATAAACCGGTTAGAAATGTGGTGCAGTTCTTTATGATGCAAGCTACTTAAGAATTTGTTTTGAACGTCTATAACATGAATAACAAGTATGATACTGTTTTTAATATTTTTGCGTGACGCAGCACCGAAATATCTGAGTTTCGATATGTGCAGTGCAGTTAAAAACAGATTACCCTGAGGTCAAGTTCCTTTCCCTCAAAATTGTCTCGAGAGCGCTCTCATGTGGGGTTGTCATCATTGCATTCTATTATTCAAAAGTTAATGCCAGAAAACATGGCTTTTCAAACATTTTAGAAGTATAAAAGGGTTCTAAACCTTGCTATCTCTATATAACATGAAGTGTGCTTATTGGAACCGTCTTCCTTGAAATTTACAGAGTTGGCTTGCTACATACTTGTAGTGCACAAAATTAATTTCTCCGCTCACCACACTGATCATTGTTGTCAACCTCATTCAGAATCTTGTGTAAGAAGAGTTCTTCACTTTGGCCTCGTTTTACACATTTAGTTCCGTTTGTCTCGCCACCTTATTAATAGAGGGGTGCTTTATGGTTGCCATAACGACAAAATGAGGCCACATGCCTTAAACTCCACTTGAAACGTAAGGCAACCACTTTAACTAGAAATAATTGTGTTCTTACCCATAGCTCTGTAACAATGTACATTCAAGCACTGTGCAAATAAAAGCAAAATCTATATTATATTTTCCGATTTCAACTTCTGCAAAATCACTTGTTGAAACCCATTTCTGCCAGATGTAAAGCAGTTTGACGGAGTAGTAAGTCTACCCCTCCCGGAAAATCTGTTTTGCTCTTATAAATATATTAGGCTGTTCAGACCCAGCCAGTATATTACCAATATATCACTGCAGGCTGTGACGTTGAAAAGTTTGAAGTGTACGTTTACAGTTTTACGCCTTGCGATGCGTGAATTATGCTCTGTGTAAAGAGGCATTTTTGGCCGTCTGCGTGAAGTCAAATGCTTGGGTAATTACACCCCATGGATTTCTTCAGTGCTAACTCATGCGTGAGTTCCGGAAAATATGTAATGACAACAAAGTGAAAAATCTAAGCTATAAAAGCGAAATTGCCACCAAAGCAGCATGCCTCACTCGCAAGTATAAATGTTTTTTCGTGGCCTTTTGTTTGCGCAAACCATGACAAAAAGAAGCGTAATACGACGGGGAGGGTTCGTTATATTGAAGGAGACATTTGAGTTTTCAGTAAATACATAGCAAGGGTGTGTATTTCCTCGGACATTGCAGATACAATCGGTATTTGTTTAAATAAATTATAGAGTGGGAAATAATATAGCCCCACGAACATGAATGTACGCGAGTCCAAATAAGAGAAGGAAGATGGCTTGTCAGTTCAACGTCTGAGCCACCCTGTGCCAGCTCACATTGGTTCTCTAACGCAAATACTGCAAATGCATCTTTACGCTTCTACTGTTTTCTTACTGCTTGTAGCAGAGGTGTTCTACCGATCCTCACCTATGATAACGGAGCCCTCAGTGGACGGCGTCTCCATCGGGGAACTCTCGGTTCCTCACACCAGAAAGCTGAAAGCAACAGCGCCTATGACCAACCTTCCTGTTATCCTCGCCTCTCACACCCGTGATCCCGAGTTTTCTCCGGCACGGATGACGTTTGCGTCGAGTATTGACATTGAATGTGATAGCGTGTGGGCAGTTAGAGATGCGACCCGACCGGTATGCTCGCAAACGTCATCTTTTAAAAAAAGGCAACCTAAGGTTCTGTACGAGACGCGTGAAGGGGACATCACAAGTTGGGACGTCTGTCAAGAGAAAATGAGGGATACCACTGCGAAGTCTGCAAACCATTTGTGTTCAGCCACAAAATAACCAGTGCCCCGTGCTCAGAGCTCACAGCGCGACTGAATCGGAACCCACGTACATTGAAAACATACTAGGTTGTTGTCAAAACGTTTATAGCCAGAATGTGGAAGCGGACAATGTCGTTTATGCGCTTAGCGGCATAGTAAAAGACGCATTTAACCATAAAGACCTTAAAAATGGCTCTCGTACAGACACGACCACGATCATTAAAAAAAGTCGTCGCCTCAACCAATAAGGAGTCGTCGCATTGAACAGAAATTGATGAGCCTTCCGAACATGGCTGCAACAGCCTTGTTTCAAAAACTCCTACAGTTGACCGTACCACTCCACCCGTCCGCTTCGGCACCTGCATCGCAGAATCCGAGCACAATGATTCAACGTGAAATTGAAGCCATTGCTCCGGCTACTGCACCACACCACGATCATCAGATTCCTGTCCGTACAGGGTCGTTCGTTCAAAACATTGTTCAAGAAGAATTTGTATAATTTGTATTTCTGTGCCTGCACCCACTGTGCACCATTATTCACACGAAACTAATTGTTCGTGTGGTTTTTCTGACCATTGAACATGAACCTTTTATGGCTGCCCGAAGTATCGGGCGGCAACCTTCCAGAATGGGGCACCCAATACTACATAGAAACTTTTAACTGCGAGCGTAACGGTGTTCTTTACGTCCGAATAATTATTGCCAAAGTTTTCCGCGTCACATTCCAACGCTGCGCCCCTACCTTCGGGCGTCCACCATTGACAATACCGCCCAGACCACCCGCTCGCACCTGCCTCCGCGGAATCTTCAGTATTGATCGCGTCGTCCCCCTTCGTCACACAGAAACTACGCGCGTAGCTCACAGAAAACCTATACGATGCATCTAAAGGGGGTAACGTTGCATTATCGTCCTGCTTCGGAATGCTCTGGTGCATTTCTCCACGAAGTCAAACTTCGTCGACGTTCACGTTTATTGAGTACCTGCGCGCGTGTTTATTGTAGTGGGCCTCACACTTCTGTGCTGTGTTGAGAACGTTGATATGCGCTCAGGAAAATTTGGACACCTGCAAAATAATACGTTTGGGTTCTCGAAGGCGGCACTCCGGCCGTGGCCGGAATGCACTGCACTTGTTGTAATCAGTGGACGCCATACAGCAGTTTCTTTTCGCTTTAGGCAACAGTGCAGATGATGTAACCCCGGTACAGATTATCTTAGCACTCTGACCTAATTGACTGCTCAAAATACGATCTTCATCTCGAAGTATCTTCTCACCTCGCTCTAACGAGAACCGCCTGAGACAATTGTGCTCCATTGATTATGTAAGCTTGCCGCATAATGCCGCTAACCACATCGCACTGGCCCCACCAGCCCCGGAACCTGATGGGGACTACGTCGCGTTTCAAAATTACTGAATTTTTGCTAGAGGTCAGTATAGCACTGTCTTACACTTTTTTGAAAGAGAATCTTTATCACATAAAATTAATACAAACATATTAGTGTGCAGACCAGGGTCCTAAAGTAAATAAACTGTAAAGGGGACCCTCGATTATGAATACATCAAATGATTTGCGTAGCAGCAGAAAATAGGTTTAAGAGCCCAAAAGATGAATACGCAATATAAAACAGACAGGAAATTATCATTTAATGTATATAAACCCAGAAAGGTTGCTCTAATAGTATATATCTAATATAAAAAGTGCAACAATCAGTTTGTCAATGACACAAAGCAACCAAAGGCACATGAAAACCTTGGGTATAAAATAGAAGAAAGAAGAAAGGACAATATGCTAATCAGAGCAAAATGAGCTCTCTAAGGTTTTTATAGCTTGCAAGGGATGGAAATGGTTTGACAGCCATAGGCAAATTATTCCATAATATAACAGCTGTAAAAAAAGTAGTTTTCTTAGCGTATTCAGTTTGAACAGGTGGTAGTAAGAAATTATTACTACTTGAAAACCTGGTTAAGCTTCCGCTGCCTAAAAGAGTAACACAAAAATCATGAGAGGCTACAGTGCAACAATTTGTAAAGAAGAACACCTAAGTGATACTGAAACAGCTCAATAATGAATGGTATAATAGTCTGACCTAGAAGTCGTGAGGCCGAGGGCGACATGGGCTAAATTTTATTATCCGAATACACTGGTTTTGTGTATGTTTAACAGATGAGACGTACGAGGAGGACGTGTTGCCCTATGAAGCAATACCACTATGAAAATGGCTGTGACCATAAGCAAAATTTAAAGACAACAGGTCTAGGTGCGGGAAAAAGCGCCGAGCCTAGAATAAAGTTCGTAACCCAAAAGCTGTTTTTTGCATAAGATGAAAAAATGGGAACTAAATGTATGGGAAGGGTCACGGTGAAGGCTAAGAAATTAACTGGGTCGCAGGACGGGAATAAATCAGGCGCAAAATGTACTGAGGAAGAAAACCACGGGGTTTCCGCTGAGATGTAAAGAATAAAAATTTAGTTTTTTCGTGGTAATAACTCAATAGTTAACGCGGCACGATTTTACAGAGTTTTAAATACTGCATTTAAGTTTGAGGTAAGGCAATTTATTCATAAAGAAATGGTTTTATCATCCGCATACAACACGCAATGAGAAGAATTGAGAGAATGAGGAAGATCCTAATATCCAACATGAAAAGTGAAGGACCTAGAATAGATCCCCGGGGTAAACCTTGGTTAAATGTTCTTCTTTCAGAAAATTCGTGAGCTACGTATACGGTTTATTGCCTGGTTAAATAAGTAGTTTTTCAAAAATATAATGAAGGACCGGTTGTGCCATACGCTTCTAAATTTTAAACAGGAGAGTTTGATTAATCGTATCAAACGCCTTTGTAAAATCTGTCTTTGTAAACTTTTTGTAAAATTCAATAAACTTTTTGTGACAAGTGTGTGGCGCCCCCCATCCCTGATATTCATTGGCCGCTAAGTTCAGTGGCCCCACCAGGCTCGGTGGGCAACCTTGTGTGTGGCCGGGCAATAAACACCGCCGAGCACGGCTGCTCGGGGGTCAGTCACAGTCACCACCAGCATGCTGCATGTCGTCTCTCGGCTGGAGTGTACCCCTACAATCACAGGTTCACGAACGCGGGTCTAAATCGTGACACTGGCGACGAGGGATGGGATTCGTCGCCACTCGTCGCCACTGACACTGGCGACGAGGGAAGAAGCCCGCGGAGCGGCCGAAGCCACCGTGACGCCGCCACCGAGAACGCCGAGACACCGCCCCCTCAAGCCAGCCGCCATTACGCCATGCCGCTGTACGGGAGGCTCGAGCCGTTCGAGGGTGAAGGGTCCGCCTGGCCGGTCTACGAGGAGCAAGTCGGCGTGTTTTTTCCGGGCGAACGACACACCCGAGGCGAAACAGCGCGACATCTTCCTGGCCAGCTGCGGGACCCGCGTCTTCGCTCTCCTGCTCGACCTGCTCAAGGCCGGCCACGCCGCACGACAAGTCGCTGGGGTGAGCTGCTCGCTACGCTACGCTCGCAACTACAGCCCGGCTCCGTCGACGCTAATGGAGCGTTTTCGCTTCAATAACGGAGCCGCCGAGGACGGAGAGAACGCTCGGGCAGTTTCGTCGCAGCGCTGCGAGGGTTGGCGAGCGGGCTGCGCCTTCGGGGAGCAGCTCGACTCGCTGCTCCGGGACCGTTTCGTCTGCGCATCAACCGACCCCCCGCCATGCAGACGCGACTCCTGGAGCTTCCCGACCCCCTCGCTGGACGACGCCGTGAAGGCAGCGCTGGCGATGGAGGCTGCGGCCAAGGATGAGGGCGAGCTAGCACGTGCGGCCGGCTCACCGTCGACGGAGGCGGTGTCTCGGCGTTCTCGGTGGCTTCGGGCCGCTCCGCGGGCTTCTTCCCTCGTCGCCAGTGTCAGTGGCGACGAGTGGCGACGGATCCCATCCTCGTCGTCAGTGTCACGATTTAGACCCGCGTTCGTGAACCTGTGAGGGTAGGGGTACCCTCCAGCCGAGAGACGACATGCAGCATGCTGGTGGTGACGGTGACTGACCCCCGAGCAGCCGTGCTCGGCGGTGGTTTTATTTGCCCGGCCACACACAAGGTTGCCCACCGAGCCTGGTGGGGCCACTGAACTTAGCGGCCAACGAATATCAGGGATGGGGGGCGCCACACGCTTGTCACACTTTTTAGCGTCAATTGATTCTTAACGAAGTCTGTTAGCGAAAGCAATACTAGGTTGGTGGAGCGTCCAGACCGGAAACGAAAATATTATGCACTCAGTAGATCAATGTAATTGAGGTATCTGTTCAGACGTTTGGAAAATATCTGTTTGATTAGTTTACTAAGAAGGGAGAGAAGGTGAATTGGGCAGTTTTACATTTTAATAGCAGGTCGTCCTTTTTAAAAACAGGTATTGGTTGAGCTTTTTTTAGAAAAGATAGAAAAGTGTCAGACCTAAAGACAAGGTTTGTTATATGGCTAAGTGTATTTATGAATAACTCAGTACCTATTTTCAAATCATGAAGAGAAAATTTATCAAGGCCTGGGATATTATTTATCGGCATGCCAAGCGTAGCGAGCACTTCTTCTGGTGTAACCGCGAATAAAAAGAAAGATCGGAAGGCACAGGGAAAACGGAGTTGTTTTTTCAAATGATGAAGGGTATTGTCATAAACAAATAAAAATATCCGCGAAATGAACCAGCAATGTAAGGTGCTTTGGTCAGGCTTACTCAAATGAATGTAATGCTTGCTATAGAGGCATTAGCTGCAGTTCTATTAAGAAAAATATTCAAAATATTTCTTGAAATTTTTTTTGTTTGGTGTTTCACAAATTCAGTTTCACACTAACGTTTTCTACCTTGTTTTGAGAGTATGTTTAACAGGTATGGGTATTTTTTCTATCGCTTTATTAAATTATATTTAAAGGGCTGTTCGTTCGTTTTTTGTACATATTGTCTTTTTTCTATATGCTTTCTGATAAATCTTTTGTTATCCACAAATTGTGGGGATAGCTGAATCTCTTTTTACATTTAACCATCGTAGTACTTGATAATACGGCTTTTTCAAATGCAAAAGAAAAGTTTGGCTTTGCTGCCTCGTTATCATTCATTGAATCCATGTTAGACCAATAAGCCGCTCGGGCAGCTTCTCTAAATGAAGCTCCATCAAAAACAGATGTGAAGTGCAAATTGCGTTTTTCAGCATGCATGCACCAAAAATAAGCAAAGCTGGAAAATGATTGGTCATATCTGTCTCAAGCACGGCAGAAAAGGGTAAGGTTGATATGTTAGATAGCGCACGTCTATTTTCGCAGATGGTCACTGTCATGACAATCTGCAAAAATCAGTTAACTTTGAATTTCGGCTTGTGTGTTTAATTTATTCGGAGCGTGATATTTTGGGGGCTGACGTCGCCTACAATCAATTGCCAGAAGCTTACTGTTTTCATGGATGCTACCCGACACCACCAATCTAATCTCTCCTCAACTAGGGCCATAGGTGAGGGTTTTACGGTGACTCTGGCTCTGGACGTGTCTCCGGCTGGCACAAACAAACTATGAGCTCTTTTCCCCTTGTACGTGGATATTTTTGAGCGACCGTTGTTTCTCCAATGGTACTTCTACGTTAATTTAGCGACAGCCCCACAGGGTGCCCCATGCCGATTGGCCGGTAATTTAAGAGGACGAGGACATTATGCTAGAGAAGGTCGCCGTCGAAACACCCTCTAGCACACGGGCTTCATGTGTTGTTAGCTCGAAAACGACGCACAGATTATGGTACGTCTTTGTTGAGTATCGCCACTTTACCGCGGCAAAACAGAAAAACGTGTACTTACTTTTCTGAATTGAGGATGCAATGAATTGTCTTGATGGCGACAAATTTGTTTCATCATTTTACCTTCGCTCAGTCTATCGGCCAATTTTCTTAGACTAAAAAGACCAAAAAACCGTGTGTATCGTTCCCGATGGCCTCTCTAGCTTAACGTAATGCCCCTTGTGCTCTGCAACAATCTAAGGAAATCTGAGTGAATAGTGCGCGCTCTACTAACGCAGATTCAAATATACTAATTGTGTTTGCTACCTCGTCGACGTCGTTATTTTACGGTTGTTAACTCAACAGCTCGAACATCCTATCGACACTCTCGAAGTTTAAACAGTGGAGCTCCTTAAGTCTTCGCTGGTTCGGTGGCAAAGTAGTAAAAACATCACGAGAAAAACAAACATGCTGGGCCTCCTGGCAAAAAGGGAGAGTTCAAAAGCAGTGCATTCCAAATAACACCGGAGAGCACGCGCTAGGATACCGGGCTTGATTTCCAGCAGCGATCAGCAAATTTTCAGCAACCTCGAGACGTGTACTTCAGTAGCCTGAAAGCTTCAGTAGCCTGGAAGCCGGAGTGAACTCATCTCGGGGAAGGCGCGACATAAGAGATGGTGCTTAAGCGACACACAGCACGTTGTGACTCAGTGCCAAGCACATAGTTTAGGCTCTCTAAAAGTCTGGGTGGGCCGAAGCAGTATGTAACTCCAGATTAATGATAACAGCAGCGTGAAGGCGGTCCTATCACTCTTCGAAAACATACGGGGCGGCTACGACTCAACCCCTATTATTGCGCCGAAGCCCCCGCGCCAAAACAGAAGCAAAGACCGTAGGATTCTGAGTACCACTTTTGCTGGTCACTCATACTGACAGCGGACCCCAAGGGGTATTAAGCTAGTTTGGCACCCACGACTCGTGTTTCCCCAGCCTTGCATCACAACTGCAAGCTGTGCTGGTTTTTGTTTTCAGAGGAGAAGGCCTGCAACTGGACGTCTTGAACTGTCATTTCGACCACCGTAGAACCATAATCTGGAGTTACCTTTCCGACAACCGAAGAGGACAACCTGACCCTGGAAAAATCCGCTCTCTGAAAGATTTCGCAGTGCGCAGAGGAAAGAAGACCTACCAGGATTTGTTGGGCTAGGCGCATACCTTCGCAGTTTGGTTCGAGGCTTTGTAAACGTTACCTGTCTTCTTGCACCCGCCTTAACAAGATATCTATTTTTTTCTATACCAAGAATCAAGCAGAAGCTTTCACCAAATCAGTATAGATTTTGTTGACGCCATCAATTCTGCTCACTTTAAGTGCACGCGCCAACGGAAGGTCGCACAGAATGCCGTGGCAATGGAATCTGCACTGCGCTTGCAAAGTGCCAAGCTTGCCAAACACCCATCTTTGCCTACGCTTGCCGGCTCCATTAACGCGATAGTGCAGTTATTGAATCATGGGGGGAGTGATTTGCTCTTGTTTGGGATGTGAACAGGTTACGCCCTATTTTTATATCCGACGGTTCATTCTGGTGACCTAGCAGCAAGCGCCATGCTGGCTGGGATTATTAAAGGACCAATCCGGTAGGATGCTGGGCTTTGCACTTCCAGGATTACACTAATTGCAAATTCTGCAACTCTGATCAGGTGGCCGAATGGGTCTCCCATCAACGCGTAGATCCAGCGAATACCCTTTACGTGGAATATGCCTGTCACCTGTTCTCCATTTGTTTATTGCTGATCACTTCGAAAACCGTTGAGATGACAGCTTTACGTCCTATTACTGATAGCTTACCCACCGTTTGGCAGCACCCTTCGGTGTGCCTGTTCGTCCTGCGTGACGTGTTTGTAGCGTGGGAAAGGAAGATTTGATGGCCCAGAACCCCTCCCGCTGGCCCGTGGACGCCTCTGAGCTGTCTTTTCTAAATAACCCCTTATACATGCCAGCAGCAGGATACCTAAGAGTTTTATACGTGACATTACGTAAGGCATCGCTTCTTTGTCACTTTTTTATGATGGCTTGAGACAACTTCCAAAGCTGCAAAACGCCAAACAACCTCCTGAAGGTGCAGCTGCAGCCACTCTACACCCCCGGTCGAAACTGTCTTCCATGTGGTCTTTGATCTACTAAGGCCTCCAAGACTCATCATCCGAAAAAAAGTTCTGTGTTTTTTGCAGCCATCCCTTTCCATAGGCGCGATTTCCCGTGCAACCGGAGAACTTCCAAAGCGTTGTAGTTCCACACAAGGGCCGAGCGCCACGCCGGGGTGTCACATCTCCTCCGCGAGCATAGGGTGGATCGGCGCAGATACAGACTACACAAATCGCGATGCGATCAAGAATGAACTTCCAAGAATCTGTGCCAGAGATTTCGCGGATTTCGTACTCTGTGACGTCATTGTTTATTGCGGTGCCCCTCCCCAGCTTTTAGAATAATAAAAACGCATTTTCTTGGAAAATCTCAGTACTAATCTCCTTTCCTGCACGACACGCCAAAAACTGGCAGCGCACCACCCGCAGGCCGCGGTACCGTGCAGGGCTTTATTCGTGTTTCGAGTAACAGGCTGTCCTTAAATTTCTGTGTGGCCAATCGAGACTTTGAAGTTTTAATGGCGAAACTGGAGAGCAAACTTTGTGAATGGTGTCGGCAGTTAAATTACGAACAAAATGCCACGTGCTAGTGTACGCGTGCCTCGAGCGCACGTTCTTCAAGCTAAGCATACTCCCATGGAAAAATTAACATTGGCCACAACAAAACTCCAGCGTTAGCCGTATTGTGGCAACACTTGCTCGGAACGAGAAAGACACGTCATGGTGTACGCCGCTCGTTCGATCGTCCTAGTGTCGTCGTGTGCATGAGCTCTGTATTGTACCAAGCCGCGACTTGGATGTCGAGCCTTCTGTAGGAGATCATTGCATCGACATGATCAGCCGCGGATAGTTCGCACGGCCGAGCAAGAGGCCGCGCTTCAAGAGGCTCGGCGTGAAAAGCATCCACCAGAGAAAATATTTCGCGTTTGCTGAGTGGCGTACGGCCAAAACGAAGTGCTCTCTCTGGCCTTGCTCGACACAACGCCATTGAAATTTCATGCTGCCGACATTAACCACGACACAACAACGATAGTAAAACTCCGCATTGCATCCATCAATGGCCACCTTTAACAGGTCCGCCATTCAACCCTTGCGCGTGGGTGTAAGCTTCCATCAATTTTTTTCTTCTCGACGTCACAGTCATCTACTTCATACACAGTCATCACAGTCATCATCTACATTATACGGCCGGCTTCTTCTATTTTACCTTTACCTTCTGCACCGCCGTGAGAATATACCTTCCCGACAATCTCGATTCGCGAGAGAATGAGTTATTCAATGGGTGATGGGACGGTAAATACTAACACTCTGAGTAACAGAATACATGAAACGAAAAAAAGACAATGAAGCTAACTGGTAAATATGGCCAGGACGATAATGCGTGAGGGAAAAGAGCTGTAAAAATTTTATTTCTCCTGAAAAATGAACAACACGGCGGACAAAACACATTGGCCCGTCGAATAAAAGGTATAATGGGTGAAGCGTGATGTGTCATCTGTAGAATTCAGGGAAATGTTTGTGTCGTGTTGTACCAAGTGCCCTTCACATGACTGGTATGTGGACTACGGATAGGCATTTTCCACAGCCGCTGCACATAGGTCTCGAACATCTAGTGCGCAGGTAAGAGTGCATTACTTGTGTGTGGCCTATGCGGAGCCTAACAACAGTGAACTGAGTCTGCCTGTTGCGTGAATTTTTTGTGTTGCGTCCTATTTGTGGTTTTATTACTTTTAGTTTGTCGTCCGTTTGTTGACTCAAGTGTAATTGCAATGTGTTACGATGCTGTTGCCTGATGAGTGTCTTTAGGTCTGGGTAAGAAACTGTTGTCATGTCAACTATAGTCATGAGAGCAGCAGCAGCAGCCATTTCATCGGCGGCTTTTCTGCCAGTGATTCCACATGGACCTAGTACCAAGCGTATAGTTATTTCAAGGTTTGAGGCTTATGCAGTCACTATATCTTTTAATAGAAATTTGATCACGTAGTTCTTAGTAGCCTTTCTTGATGGCAGTGCCCGCACAACGCTTAGGAAATCGGTGTACATGATAGACTTGGTAATTTTATATTGCATGATGTGATTATGATTTCAAACAAGTAAGATGCCGCACGCTTCTGCCGTGTCAATTGTAATTTGATAGATCAATGTTTTACTGACTCAAGTTTGGCCCGTGCGTCCAAAAACAGACTGCGAAGAAGTTCTCGGCGCATCACAGTAGAATTCGGCGCACCTATACATGTCCTGCAGGAACAGGAAGTTCTGCAAAATTGCACTCCTTGGTACCCTAGTTTTTCTATATGGGTGAATGACAGGTTGCATGATATAGGGTGTAGATGCCCGCTGGAATGAAACTATTGATTTGTGTCTTGTGCGTGTCTGAAAGAGTGACCTTGAGCTCAGAAGCCATTGCCCCAACTCTAATAGAGAAATTTAAGGAAATAGATGGCCTTTTTAAAACGAGTTGTAATTTTGATGTGTTGTTGCAGAGAGAATTAAAGGAATGTTTTGGGGGAGACACAATTTTCGGATGCATAAACCCACTCAACATACTCAGGCTTCCCCCGCAGACACCATTTTTCACACTCTGCAGACAGGCTACCGACAGTGGTAGTGCGGAAATCCCAACACGCAAGGCAAAGACCCAGATAGACGATATGGCCATAGTTCACCGAGATCTTATCAAGGCAGTAAAGAGACGCAAAAGTTGTTGTTTGCCTGCGCCATACGATTCATGTCAGAGGACGTTAGGAATGATCATTGTTTATAGGGATTTTTGTTTAGGTTATTTGTGGTGTGGGATAAATGTCAGTCTGTTATTAAGTAATATACCAAAAAACATGTGCTCCTGTTTACGGGAATTGACACGCTATTTATATTATTATCAGCGTCCACAAGGATTCGAGCAAGTTGATTGCGGTAATCCGTGACTTCGTGTAGTGCCAACAAGACGACAAAGACAAAGGGGGGGCGACGGGCACAAGCGCTTGTGCCCATTGCCCCCCTTTGTCTTTGTCGTTTTGTTGGCGCTACACGAAGTCCAGAAGAATCTCCGCCTCCGGGGGAACATA
The DNA here is from genome assembly GCA_013339765.2 of Haemaphysalis longicornis. NCBI lineage: Eukaryota > Metazoa > Arthropoda > Arachnida > Ixodida > Ixodidae > Haemaphysalis > Haemaphysalis longicornis. Next base: position 13,167 of record JABSTR010000776.1, on the reverse strand, counting down.
ACGCAAATATTTTTCAGGATTCAGTTTGAAACCGTTTGTCTGCCCATGCGGCAAGTTTGTTCACCTTGATCTGGACTTGACGTTCACAAATTGACATTATACACGATTTAAAGGATATTCCAACGTAATCTGAATATACTGAACAGGATATGCTTGGCGGCAATGTCTTCCGGAGTGAGTTCGTCTTAGCTATACCGAGTGTTCAGTTGAAAACACCTTCTTTAGGTACGCCATTCTTCTGAATGCATACATTGGAATGTGCACAGACAATTTTTCCACGGAACGTTCGGTCAGACGTGTATCTAAAAAAGGTGTTAAGCATGTTTTTGAAAAACGAAATACCGTTACACCAGGCCGTGTCGAAGGCCTTTGCCACATCAAAGAAGATTTTAACGCAGAACTGTTTATCAACAAAGGCATCTTCCAACGCAAAAAGTTTATACTTGTTGGATCTCCCCGCGCAAAGCCTACCTGGTAGCTCGTGAGAAGACAATTGTACTCCATGAGGAACAAAAAACTTTTCAGAGCCCGATGATTTGGGGGGGAGGGTTGTTTAGGTGAATACTCTAGAGCATGTTATTAAAGCAGGATCGGGGGTTACTTTTTTCTACGGACTTAACCTGATAGCTGAAGAGGTCTAGGAGCTCCCTGCCTGGTAACAGAAAGGGATCCCATGCGCCAGAGATTTACCATGGTGCCTATGGCCACCATTTGTTGTTTCTTCCCTTCAACTAGAGCTCATTGCCATGGTTGGTTACAGTGTGAGTATGAGGGCTTGGTTTGCTCGGTGTCGCCAGTGACGTGACTACGATTACTCGAGGTGCCCCGTTCGTGGGTATTAGCGTAATCGCTGACAGGTTTGCGCGAAGCCACACGATACAAGGAGGAAGAAGGTTGTTGCGTGCTTGCATTAGGTGCTATGCTGATTACAGCGATCTTCTTGCGTTGTCTTTTGTAAATTCGATGAACATATCTCCTCCCCTCTACTGTCTTGCTTCAATAGAAAAAAAAGCTGAGTAAAAGTAACGCTCTTATCAGATTGTAAAAACGCCATGCATCAATACTCACATAACATTGTGTTCCGTCGGGGTATAGGTAACGATAACAATTATCGTTCTGTTTCATGCAGTCGGTTACTGGTGTCTATACCAATGATGGAAGAAAACATTATATGGTAAGAGAGAAAAATCCTTGGAAAACATTTATTATATAACACAGTTGTGGGTCTTGAGTATTTGCCAACATCTAAACTTTGGTAAGATTGCGGTTGTCCCTTTATCGGTTCTGCCGCTAATTGCATGCATTATTTTTCTGTATTTTATCAAATTTCGTGTTATTTTTCCAATCTAGCTTTTTATTAGTATTCCAACGTGCGGTATACGCGTTCAATAAGAATACCCTCACTTCAGACAAAGCCAAATGGCACAAGACAGCGAATAAACCATTGGTCTTACATTGCACCTTTTATCTTGCTATCTTGACCAATTATTCTAACATTACATTGAATTGGGCCAATATCATGTATACTTGGCAGAAATAGGGGTTTTTTGCTGCAAAAATATAGCTTTCACCAGTGTAATTGTTCCTTAAAGCGTAAACCAATCAGAAAACGTGAAACATGTAAAGGTTTGACAACATAAAATTTGAAGGCTGTGGTTTCGGGCTTGCAAATACTTTCTGCAATATGTCTAGAATCGCTAATATAACCTGCATATAGAGGGGAGTGGGCTACTGTCCAAACAATCGCTCAGTAGCATACTCCGAATGACCGGCCTCCCTTGTTAGCTTCATCGGTAACGAGGGAGGCTGAATTTGGAATCTATTCTGAACTGCCCTTTCTATTGCATTGGCGATTGTAGATATCTAGTTTTCGAAAATCATTTAGGCTATACTGGGGTGTTTTTGTAGAATTTAACGGGTTGTTAAAATGTATCTTTTAGTGTAACACTCCTAAGCGTTCGGGTGATGAACCCGAAAACCAAACTTTTTCCTAATTATTAGGTTTCCGCATTTAACCATGACCCAAAGATCCTACTCTTCCTAACAATGATAGCGGCTATTTCACAACACAGGCACGTAGACGTGTCTACCGGTATCTTAAAATATGCAATAGAAGGTTCGCGTAACCTGAGAGTTGGAAGTAAAGAGGGATGTACGGAGAGCTTAGTGTTATAGGCCTATGAAACGTTATGGCTCGAATAGCGACAGCCTCAAAGATAGTGTGTAGTTGTGCAGTGAGGCATGCCAAGAAGTTTTGGGCAATGATGGTCACACCACCTCAGTATGCACCACCACCATCCCTGCCCTTTCTAAATACCATGTAGCTATACAAGAAAGTTGTGTGTTTGCAATTTCAATTTGTTTCTGGAAGACACATCACGCTTGGCTGATTGGAATTGGACTGGAATATTTGATATACATCACCAAGATTTTTATCGAGGCCTCGGCAGTTCTATTGGATGATAATTTCTCTTCCTGTTGTAGAATATTTAGAAGCTAACATTGTCCCTTTTTTGTTTTAGAGATAAACTAGGACTGGGGTATATATTCAGACGCGTCGGGGGTTAGAAAAAAATAGTGGGTATCAGGCAAGATGGCTGACGTCCGTATGGGAAAAAAACGGTGAGAAGCTTTTGGTCGCTAGCATGGCGGTGTTAAATGCGTGCGTGCCCAAAGGTAGTACCATGTCCCCATTTGAGCGGTCGAATGAAATGTACATTTAAAGCGTATCTCCAAGGGTGAAGTTTAACCTTTCAGTTAGCCCATTTTTCTGTGGGTCGTACGAACTCGTGGTTCTGTGCATAATCTTGCATTCCTTCAGCATCGTCTCCAGAACGTCTGAGAGAAATACCCGGCCTCTGTCAATAAATAGCTATCTGGGCGCACCGTGTCGTAAGACGAAACGCCGGATTAGGAAATGGCATCGTCGCATGCCATTGCGGTGGACAGGGAGGCTGGTTCGGCGTGTCAGGTCAGGTCATCAGGCGCTACGATGACCCAGCGGTTTCCTGATAGAGTGCTTAAAAGACGTCCGTAGAGGTCAATTCGAACCCGACCTAAAGGTTTTTCCGGGCATGGTAGCTGCTGCAACTTTCCAGTGGAGTGATTTAAAGGGGTCTCGCGACGCTTGCAGTCAGTGCACGACCGAATGTACTTCGCGACGAACGTGTCATCCCTCGCCAGTTGCAGCGTAGGCGAAGGCGCTGATATGTATTTAGTGTTCCTGCATGGCCGTACTGGGCGTCCGAATGAAAGAATGCGCATATCTGCGAGCGTGGGTGATGTGGTACTACCAGCAACCATTTGCGGCCTTCGCGAATAGTTACGGGGTATAAGAGCTCGTCTCGAATGGCAAAATCTGCCGCTTGGCGCCATAGTGTGCGAGTTGCGGAAGACTTTGTAGGGTTTGCAAGGAACTACATCACTGAGGCAATCCAAGGGTCGTTCTGATGCTCGGTTGCTATGTCGTCCATTTGTATTGACGACAAATCTCTGTTCGACAATAACCCTAACGTTGTCAGTTCCAGTGGTAATGGCAAACGAGTGAGTGCGTCTGCGTCGGTGTGCCTCCTTCCTGAGCGGGGAACAACACGAACGTCGTACTGCCGGAAGCGAAATGACCAGCAAGCCAGACGCCCGGATGGATCCTTCAATGGCACGAACCAGCATAAAGATTGTTCGTCCGTAAATACATCGAATGGGTAGCCATAGCGGTACGCACGAAATCTGCCAATCGCACAAAAGATTTCAAGGCACCCTTTTTCTGTTACCGAGTAGTTGTACTCCGCCTTTTTCAGAGCGCGACTTGCGTACGCCATGACATATTCGTCAAAACCAGCCTTGCGTTGAGCCAGGGCAGCGCGAAGACTAGTACCACTGGTGTCTGTGTGAAATTCAGTGGGAACGGTAGGGTCAAAAGGGCACAATATCGGCGGCGACGTCCGACTCCTCCGCAAAGTCTCGAACGCTCTTTCGAAAGCCGTTGGCCAGTTTAACACTTCTTGGGCGTCGCCGATCAGCTGCGTCAACGGTGCAATGATAGATGCGAAGTTCCGGACAAGTCGCCGAAAGTAGGAGCAAAGCCCAATAAAGCTTCGCATCTCCTTCATTGAGCTCGGTTGAGGGAGCTGCTTGACCGCACGCAGCTGGGCTGGGTCTGGTAGGATTCTGTCTTTAGGGACGACGCGACCTATATAGTAAGTCTGCTGGCAGGAAAAGGGCAGCTCTTGAGGTTAATTTGCAGGGCAGCTGAAGTAGGCACGCAAGGACTTCGTCAAGTCACTGGAGGTGGTTTGTAAAGTCCGGTGAAAACACAATACGCCATTTCAGCCCACGCCGATCATTATCCATTATTCGCTTGAATGTCGCTGGCGCATTACACAGTCTAAAGGGCATAACGTTGAATTTGTAGAGTCCGACCGGTGCCACAAGCACTGTTTTCTGTCTGTCAGCCTCAGCCATAGGTATTTGCTAGTACAATGAGGGCAAATCTAAGGAAGAAAAGAACTCGGCCCTTTGCAAGCCGTCTAGCGCGTCATCTATTTGAGGTAGTGGATAGGCGTCCTTTCGTGTAATTTTATTTCAGGCCGGTGATAGTCGACGCAAAACCTAATAGACCCATCCTGCTTGGTGACGAGTACGACTGGAGAAGGCCAGGGACTCGTGGTGGGTCGAATAACGTCCCGGTGCAGCATATCAGTTACATGCTCTCGATAAGCCCGAAATCCTTGGGTGGCACACGGTACGGTAGCTGGCCCAGTGGTTCATGGTGGCCGATGTCAACCTGATGACAGACAGTTGACGTGCTCCCAAGGGATGTTTGCTGGCAGTTTAATCATGTACGGTATCGTTGTAGAAGAAGCACGAGCTAGTCGTTTTACTCTGGGTGAGGTCGGCGTCAATGAATGGCAAAAAACTTCTGGATTAAAAGTGGCGACGGGGCCCAGGGATGCCAGATGGAGCGGGATGGACTTGTTCGGGATGTCGACAACAAGATATGGAGCAACAACTTCAACGAACTCGAGATAAGCAAGGCGACTGGTTAGGCATCGACCACATGCTCGAACCACATTTCATTTCCAGGACAGCGAATGGTAGGAGAAGACATGTGCGCGACTAAAATAGACGGGGTGAGGTGAAGACAACGGTGGCGACCGGAACATCGGCTGAAGACACAGGTAACGCGACAGAAGAGAATGGGGAATGATGGCATTTTCAGCAGCAATTATTTTAATGGTTAGTCTCCGCTGCTACCGTACTGGGTGAAAACAGTTCAAATTCATTCAGTTTCAAATTAGGAGGAAGCAATGGATGACAGCTTGATATCGGGACAAAGATCCCACCCGTAGATAACGTCCTGAGTACATGAGTGAAGGGAGACCTGTTCAAGTAGGTGAAGGATGGGTTGAATGGTAATGCGAGCTGTGCACATGGCTAGCGGTTGAACGCGCTGTGCCTTGGCAGTGCGAAGAGCAAATCCCGAACGCGGCATCATAAGATACAAATTTTGGGGCAAAAAGTACCTTGAATCACAGATACAGCGGCTCCAGTGTCAATAAGTGCGAGTGCCACCATCCACAATCACATCAATCACATTAGAAGGTGAACTAGGAGTACTAAGACCGTTCGATACTTTCGCAGCTTGTGCCTCAGGAACTATGGCTCCTAGTTTCCCTCGGCGGCAGGGTTCACACGAGGGCGCATCGAAGAAATGCAATGGCCGAATGGTGAAGGAAACGGCGTCCAGAAAAGGGAAAGCGATCGGGTTAATACGAGTTTGGCGTTGAGTCGGAAGGAACGGACGCTGAGTGTTACTCACGCTCAAATGCGGGCCCTCGAAGAACGTTACTCGTATGGGGGGGGGGGGGTATGCGCCGGCAGAAACGTGCAAACTGAACTGGAAGGTTAAATGCGAAACGTAATGGGCAATTATCGACGTGCACCACGGGTTGGAGCTCTGAGCTGCCGATCGAAGATATGGGAGCACCCGCTTGCTAGTGGCGTACTGCAACAGCTGACTGGCTGATGGTGGTGGTTCTGCACAACCCGCAGCATAAGTGTAAGGCCCTGCTACGGGTGAGGCGGAAGATGCCGCCACGGCGGCAGGAGCCGGTGGTGTCATTGGGGATAAGAAAGGCGCAGCCAACGGTGCGGCTACGGGCGCGGCCATGAGCGAGTCGAGGTGTACAGTACCAGGCGGGACTAGGTGCGCAGTCGAGGACGTATGCTGGCGGTCTGACGGCAGCGCCTCCGCGAGTCGGTCTTGTATTACGTGGCACACCGTCGTAGGCAAGGGGCATGAAGGCATGGATGGCAATGGCTGAAGGTTGGCGACAACGGGGTGACCGAACGCTTCTAAAAATCTCGGTTTGGAGGCTAACCAAGTTGTCATCTCGGCATCATTATTTAGGCCCCACCACTCGGATACTTCGTTAAGGCAAAAGCCGACGTTCGCACGCTTCATCGGGTCGTCCCAGCGGTTGTGGGCACTCACTTTAACATAGTACGACTGCCAGTCTTCTGCGTCGCGGTCGTCGGTGCTGGAGAACTTGGCGGGGTGGCCGTGAGGAAGTTATTCGGAACACACGATGGGCTCATGATTTCGTGATCGAGTTCTTGAGAAAGTGGCCGTGATTAGTGCTTGCTACGTAGTTCCAGGCTGGAAACGCGTAGGGGAACCGCACCACAACCACATTATATGGCAGATTACAGCTGGGGACCAGCAAGACGCTTGGAAAGTGACGGTGACCAGAGATGGGCAAGGCAGCGCAGACCGATGTCTCGGTGGGTTCTCTTAGAGCGTACCACGCGATGGTGACCGTGCCTCTTCTTCTCTCGACCAGCACCTTGCGGCTGCCATCATCATGCAGCGCGTACTAGACTTCATTTTTGGCACATACCCCACCGGTTGCACAGGAGAGATTGGCGCACACTAACCACATGCTAAGTCGTCTTGTCGGGGACGACTATTATCTCCAGTAAAACAATCTCTCTCTCTCTATATATATATATATATATATTTATATATATAATATATATATATATAGCGAATCACAATAGGAAATGAGGGGCTCGTTGAAAATAATACGGAAATAGGAATTGGCAGTCAAGAGACCTCGGAAAGCAAAGGGGAGGATGTGGTAGCTCAGATAAAGAACTGGAAAAATAGGAAAACGGAGAAAAAATGGGTGGGTTCGTGGGTTCGTATCCCACCTGACGGGCATTTGTCTCCACTTTCTTATTTACAAATTCTTTATCGTGAGCTACTACATCCTCCCCTTTGCTTTCCGAGGTCTGCTTGACTGGCAATTCTTATTTCTGTCTTATATATATATAATATATATATATATATATATATATATTATATATATATATATATATATTATATATATATATATATATATATATATATATATATATATATATTTGTGGACTATATTGTATTTAGTGCAATATAAGTTTAATATCTTTATATAATATATATATAATAATACGGGACGGCAAGACCAAGCTGAGACGATATTGGACGGCGTTTACAACGTGTATTTACATGGATGATCTATGTATAAGCTCACATTAAACAGTTCGCGCGCCACCCATCTCCTCTTCGTCGTCTTTGATTTCTGGTTATGGCGATATGGTGCATTGTCCAGATATGTGCAGGTGTGTGGGCAATTGCAATTTTTAACTACGGCAACGTGTAGCAGTCAGTACGCCGACCATTTCTACAGACGCGTTTTTTTTGAACTGGGGAAATTAGCAGTTCAGCTGCCCGAAGACGACGAGAACGAGTCGACCACCCGTGCAGAGCTGCTCCATCAGTAATGCCTTTCACAAGCGAACCCGGCCAAAAAAGGTTTCCGTTGGACTCGGCGAAGCCGCCACGTCAAATTAGACAGCGCTGAGGAGGATTTCATAACAAAACAGCGCAACCGCCTCATAGAGGTGGCTGTTGAACTATTGCAGCTCAAAGCAAGCGATGTCGCTCTGCAGATGGGCATCACGCCATCGACGTTCAAAGTGCCACAGGTGGTCAAGTCAAGGTGTCGGAAAAATAAATGCATGGCCTCGTGTTTAAAAACAAACACGTCATCGGGCCACCGATGTGTGTGATTTCCTGTATACATTTTGAAAATTATAACGAATGTGTCAATCTTGTGTTTTGGACGTCTAATCCGACTGCAATATTTAAATTTTCGACTCTGACACTTTTACTTCCAGCCATAAATATGAGCAGTCGTCCGCATTTCCTATACAAAAGAAATTCTGCCCTCGTACGAAGGTTGAAATGTGCCGAAGAATGCAAAGCGTTTGCTGTGAAAATGAAATACGAACACCGTTATTATATATCGTAATACGTTTGCACGTTATAATGACCGAGAGGCAATTAAGATTTATTACCCTTGCTGCCACATGCGTCAGAGTGTAGTTTCAGCTTCGGCAACTAAACCCTAAAACTTGTATATTGGCAAAATGTGTACAGGAATGGGCAATTTAAATGTTTTGGTACGCAATCCTCAATGCAATATTCCTGTTTCTCACTGTCGCTTTCGTAAATTTAAAATGTTTTAGCGCAATTTGTTTTCTTTACAAAATTGCACAGGTCAATACGGATTACCATAGTCAAAATTGATACCATCATACAGCTTCTCTACATTTCAAATTGTACTTCTAGCTACTGAAATCTGTGTGTGGGTTATACTACATACAAAGGAGGTGAATGCCTTGTATATGTCAATATGTCGTTTTACAACGCAATATTGACGTTTTACAACATATTACCGAATGGCAAACGTACATTTGAGTCACTGCTCTATTTATTATTACGTACCTTAATAACATACATAAACATATCTTTCGGAGAATTGCAGCTTGATGCTCCTTGTAGCAAAACTAAAAAAAACGAAATGATAGAATTGTTACAAATATTTCAAAGCACAGCTGAAAATATTTTATATTTTGTACAATAAATTTGTTTAATCTAAAAATCAATGTCCGAAACGTTACAAATACGGATCAAATATTGACCTGTTCAAATACGGTCGAATTTTTAGTCTGTACTCAAATTAAGTATAATGACCAAGGTTATACCGCATCACTTTCCTGGCACGCTAAGTTCTACAAAATGTTGAATAAAATACGCGACCCTGAGCTTTCGAAAAATATAGTAATAGTGTCAAACGTGTGTGCATTGGATGACGTGTTTTTATGCATTTATTCAGATTTGTCAAAGATTGCTGCGGACTGCTGAGGAGCTGCTGAGGAGCATAATTCATAACTTGTAGCAAGCACCGAAATAACGCAACATGACTTTGACGAACGGTAAAGAACATTGCTTAAATTTGTAAAGTTTGGCAGAATATTAAAGATATCTTTTTTTATATTCACTTTCAAATTAACAAAAAAATTCCTGCCGTATGAGCAGTGGCCTGCATATTTTACATTGAAGTGTTTTTGTTACCTAAGTTAAAATTGGCCCCCAGAAGGAAAAATGATGACAACCAATAGCACAGTAAATTGTACTCCGTCGCTTGTTTAGTTGCATAAATAATCGGCACAATTCTCTGACTACGTTGCGAACGCTGATGTAAACAGCGAAAATGCCTGACATTGCGTAGTCGCTACGCTACGCTTTTTGAGAACTTATCAAGGACAGCAGATAGATTTCTGTTTCGCCTTTTCATGCGCTGATTCTCGCTGGCGATCCGGGCAGGTGGCTTCTTCTTCTTCTAAAAAGCGGAAACTTCACCCGATTTTCAAAACTTTCGAGAAACTTTCGCCAAGTGCACTTGTATATAAGTCCGCGCTTCTTGGAACCATCGTTTAGAAACGCGCCTTGCGATTGGCCGACTCTTGTCTTCTTCCTAACTCCACGCACATGCACTCTGCCCGTACTCTCACACACGCATTGTCTTCTCCTATCCAAGAAAGGTGGGCCTGTGCATTGCGATTCCTCCCTTCTTTTTTGCGGCCCATATTCTTGGGGTTTGCGCTAGCCCCCTGGGCTATGCCCTCTCCTCATCGCTGCACCCGCGTTACCACCACGCCTCGTCAACAGCAGCATCGAACAATGACAGGTTTGGTGTTAAAACTGGCTCTCATCTATTTAAAAATATTCGAGTATATATTCAAATGATTCTTTTTCAAACGAAAAATAAACACTTTAATTCATTTAGAAGGATGCATTTTGAAAAAATGAAGCCACGACCAAAGTTACAATAAATTGTTTTTTACAGACTTCGAAGTTGTGAGTTCAGCGCGATTCGCTTAATGCGCCTCTAAGGGAGCCGGCATTGGGATTCTTTGTTTAAAGAGAACATTTTCTATGCCAATTTTCTCAAGATATTTCCTTCTCTGTGCACAAGAAGCTGTATATAAAGTTTTAGTGAAAAATAAAAATGTGAGTGGACACACCTCTCCTAACTAGGGGAAACACCGAAAACTTGTCAGTTGATAAGATAATATAAAACTGGGCGAGAATGTGACTCGTGAATGTTTAGTACTTTGCCTGTTTTCCGTAATATTTGACGCAATTGTTTAAGTTGTCTGTAAAATCGCACAACGGTATTGCTAAAAATAGTATTTTGAATTTACTTTCCATTCTGCTCTTACGGGAGTTTTACAACCGCTAGACATGTTTTTCCTCCGCGCTGAATATTGACCATAAAAAGAGTTTGCTAACCGTATTAAGGCTTCCTAACCGGCTCGCGGAGCGCTTAGATGCGTGATTTAGTTCAGCCGGATGTGAACCTCAAAAGAATGTAGTCTCCTTAACCCGAAAGGAAACCGAACAAGTATTTTTTTTAGATTTCCACACACTGCCGAGAGCAAGAAGTGACGTGCTGACAAACGAAGTGGTATAGAAATCCTGCAGGGTCCGTCTGTGTGCGTGGTAGGAATATTGTTACCGCCAAATTCACGTGCCGCCGCTTACGTTTATTTCGACCCTAACCTCGCACTTTTCAAAACTACGTTATGCATTATTGTAGTTTAGTTTTAAATGGCCATCATTTTCAGTGTCAGTCGACTCATAAGCAGCCACTAGCATTTTCTTAGAGAATCGCCGCTCTCCGATCCTCGTTAGCGATGTCTTATCCCGTAACATCTCTTTAATTTGAATCAGCATACATCTCACCGCTCTACCCCCCCCCCCTCCCCCTTTTGTATTCCTTTGAAGCCGATTTACTCGGCCGCGCTGGGGCGCTCCTCCTGGCCACCGATGTCACCGCTTTTTAACAGCTTCCCTCGCCACCACGAGGCGTCTTTTACAAGCTGTGCAAACGGGTAATAATGGCGGTAGCGCGCTTGTCCGGCGTTCCCAGATCAACTTGCCCGCTTTGAACGCCGATGAGGGCCCACAATTCTTCAGCATGGAAGGCTTTCCGCGCGACATTATCGTCCGCCTATTCACGCCTAAACACACGCCCATCACCGGTTGCCGCTTTACACGTGCACTGGTTGTAATAGTAGCAGGGAAGCATTCATGCACAGCTAGTTTTCGCGGCGCCACCACTTGCACGCGCATTGGTTGCGGGAAATTAACATAGAAGTCTTGCCGCTCAATTCGACCTGTTGGCTGCCCTCAATGGTCGAGCAGTTTGGGTTTGCGGTGGTGTATTACCCACACAGTGAGATGCCTATGACACGAGACGGAAAAGGACAGCTACATGCTTGTCCCTAGAATAAACTCGAGTTCTTCACGTTTTAACTCCCATAGAAAGACGGGGTGTCGTTCGTTCGGAGGAAAAAAAGCGGGAATCTAACGAGCGTCTGCAGTAACAGAAGTGTGAATGGGGGCGAAAACAACAGAAAGCTGTTGCCGCCGCCGTCAGCACAGTACCAGCTCTCCGAGTAGCTGGGATTCTCTCCCGATGAACAGCAACGTCGACGTGAGCCAATATTTACTCAGCTTGAAGGGCTTCAAGAGCGACATTTTTTGGCGCCGTTTCACTTGTACGCACCCGCGCATAATGGTTTCCGGTTATCAGGCCATGAGTTGGAAGTGGAATGGGAGGGAGTGAGGAACTTTAACGAAGAAGTCTCGCGGCTCAATGCCACCTGTGAGCTGTCCGGATGGTCGTGCAGTGTGCATGCTCAGATGTTGCGTGCACGTGCACATGTAGTTTCATGCCATGCCCCCCTGACCACGTCTGTTGTGCGGCCGTGGGTGAGGCGTGTACGTCCACCGCCGAAATCGAACTTTCCAGTGGTTCTCAGTGGTCGAGGGGAAACTGGGTTGGTGTTTTATGACGGTAAGATGCCTACGACGCGAGGGGAAACAGTCGCCTGCCTGTTTGTTCACAAGGATAAATATCCAGTCCTTCAACGTCTTATTGTGCTAAATGCTAATCGCTTCGTCGCAAATGACACAGAAATGTGCAATGTTTCGCGTATTTCGTATACTGCGGCAAGCTTCGCACGTCATCTTTCTTCAGATGGGAAGGGCAATATTTTTTTCTTTATCGGCATTCTATGGGCTTGCGTGTCGAGCTTCCTCCAATTTTCAGGGCTGGAGGGCTGTGGTCAGGACCATTTGCTTATATTCATTTTACGTTTTACTTCCCGCCTGCCGTCGAAGTGTAAAGGTAAAAAAATCCCCGTCTCAAGCTTCGCCGATCACGCAGCTTCATGGTTGCGTCCACAAACCTCTCTACCCTACATACGAGCATTTGTGGCACCCTCCCCAGTTCCTACCTCTTCTCCCAGTGTAGAGTCCTGGCGAAGGCATTGGACGACCAGCACGGGCCAGGGTATCCAGGCCAAAGAAAACCCCACCAGGTTGGTGCCAAGACATAAGCACCTAAGGCTAGCTTTAAGGAAGTTTACTCCTCCTTCTCTACAAATTAGCAAGTAATGTAGCTGGAAACAGTGTAACGATATCTCGAAAAACTCAAAAGAAGCTTTCCCTTTTAATTTTTGTCCGCGTTATGAACAAGCCAGCCAAGCGTTTAACAATCATGAATATTTCTTTCAGAATTACGCTCGAGATTAGCCATCTCTATGAGTGCTCATGCTGTGGTTTTCATGAAAATATACGAGTATTGTGACTACCACCCTAAGAATGTTTTAAGGGGAACAACTATTTTACCACGCACTCGTTAGATGCCAAAATTTTCACAGGTCACAGCACGCTCACCAACCGAATACAGTCTGTTAAAGATCATATTC